>JASCZI010212095.1:7097-28811 GCA_036250425.1 Stylosanthes scabra
TTAGGATTCATGGTGAATAGATAGGGATACATGTTGCAGAAAAATAGCTAGGAAATATTGGATTATGAAATTGTGTTGTTGAATATTTCCAAGCCCTTAATCTTGCCTTTCTTTGATATATTTTTTATACTTGTTTGCATTGATAACATAGTGATAATTTGTAGTTTTAAATTGTTCATTATTGCTGGTTTTTGTGTTGATCTACTTAAAGAATCCATAAAGAAGTGTTAGTTGATGCCCCTTTCCTCGTTGGGAACGATAACCCACTCTAGTGGATGCTACTTGATCCGATGCACTTGTCGGATTGTTGTGAATCGTAAGGATTTGCCGCATCAGTAGACCTGTTCTTGGCTTTGATAATCCAAGGAATGTTGCAAGTTTGTATTATCAGCAGTGCAGTGATGGGAGGCCCCAGAGTCTGCATACCATGACTAATTTGAAAGAGTGTTAGGGTTTGAAATCATTGCCTTTGGATTGTGGAAATTTCAGGGTGGGGGCAGAGCTTGTGGCATTGTGGAATTCCCTGAATTCTGCTGAGTAATTTGAGCTTGGGGATCGAATCTGAAATAACAATACACAGCAATGTGACCCAGCTTGCCACTAATCTGGTATTGAGGGCCATTGTTATTGTTATTCCAGTTATTCCTTCCCCCTCTGCCTCCATGGTCTCCTCTCCCAGAGTTTCCAGCATTTCCTCTTGTGTTGTTATTGTTATTCCAATTGTTGTTGTTATTCCAGTTGTTGTTGTTATTATTCCAATTTCCTTGTTGAGTTTCTGAATTCTTGTTTCAGCTTGTATTTGCAAATTGAGTAACATTTACTTGAACCATACTTGTGTCAGGTTTCTTTAGACTTTCAATCAGCTCCTCCTCAACCACGAGAAGAGCTTCAAGATCTAGGATTGACAGTGGAGGATCTCTAGTGTTGACAGAAGTGATGAATGGGTGGTATTCATCGCTGAGCCCATCAAGAATGATGTTGGTATACTCTGAATCTAAGATAGGAGCTCCAACAGCAGCAAGAGAATCTGCAATCTTCTTGATCTGTAACAGGTATTTTGCACTAGGACTTATCTTCTTGACCGTTTTCAATTGTAATTGTAATTGCCTAATCTTGGATCTGGTTTGTGAAGCAAAAAAAGTGTGTAATCTATTCCAAGTTTCATGAGCAAACTTACACCCTAGAATTCAGTGTTTGAAGGATGCATCCAAGGATGCAAATAACCAAGAATTTACATTGTAGTCTTCGATGCTCCATTCTTGATACTCTTTTGTTTCTTTTTCTACAACTTTATCTTCTTCTGATGCAAACTGTGTTGGAACTTTGTTCTTTTCTAGATGATGTTGCAGCTTTAGACCACTGATTATTTGAATTACTTGGTATGTCCATGTATGAAAATTGTCACTGCAGAGCTTATCTGAAATTGGGATTGCTAATGGCCTCTGAAACTGATTTTGATTATTGTTGTTGTTGTTTTTTGAGTTTTGTGCAGGATTGATGATTTCAGCCATGGTTTACCAACAGCTTTGTGATACCATGCTAGAAGAACTAGAGTTCTTCAAGAACGAGAAAGAAAGAAAGAATTTGTTGTAACTAAATTGAATATTGAATGATTGAAGAATGTGTAAATTGTTATTTCTGTTAACTAGTTTTTGGACATTTATACAATTGTATTATGAGCTTTGTGTATTAGTGTTGGCCCAATACAATAAGGACCGAGGCCCAAATGTGCTCTGTAGTAAGACTAGGGTTAGCCATCATACAACACAATCTCACACATTCACTTATCAACATTCAAAACCCTAACAGATGTTGAATGTGAAAACTTAACGTTGTACCTAACATGGTCGTTTGCTTAGTGATTAATTACTTCACTCCCGCATTTAAAAAATATCACATTGCAAATTTGATAATTTATCTTCTCTTTTCATTCATGTATGAAAACACTTAATCTCATAATCATTCATCATCATCGTGCAAAAATTGATGGGAGAAAGTCTCTGTCACTGCTCGTGGGTGGTTAGACCTTACCTGCATGGCAAGTTCATATTTCATTGGCTATTTGAGACAGAGAGAGGAACAACTATGTCAACTACGGCCATAAATTCTCATGTAATATTTAACGATGGGACTTGATTGATTGAGTCTAATTAAAACTTTTTGGGATAAAAATAGAACGTTTTAAATGTTAGGGACTAAAATAGGATTCATCCTAAACGTTAGGGATCAAAAAAATACTTTACCCATTATATTATCATCATCTACTACTAGATTTCATCAACTAATATAATCAAACAAATTAAAGTAGTAATTTCCTTTCCCATAATAATAAGTTGTTATTAATTAATTAAATCCGAGAGGAAAATGGAACCCTAGAACTAGGAATCCACCTACCACCTTGTAAGAACTCACTCACACTAAAAGCATAAGCCTCATTAGCCTAACCTTATAGTTAATTATTGAAATCCTAGTTGGTTTTCTTGGATCATCTCTCCTCTATGCTGTGGCATAATTTGATTGGGACAATACTACTGGTTTCCTCACATAGAGGTCATTGTTTTGAATCGCAACTTTGGAATCTTCGAATATGAAATCTATGGTTCCAAGGATTCAGCAATCCCGGTAGAATTGGCGATTAGAGTGGACAAATAATGTGTCTTGATATGCTCTGAAGCTGCATTTGTATCATCATCCTAATACTAACGAGATTATAATTTAATAATTCAAAAAAATTAAACAGATCAAACCTTAATAATTTTTAAATATGACACTTAAACCCCTAACAATGATCGAATAAGGACAGATTAAACCCTTTTAGAGTTTCCAAATCGACCCATGTTCATTCCTCATCCTCCAAGTTAGCATTTAAGGGCCATGTCACCGAGTTAACGTGATACGTCAGTAAGTTTCGTTAGCATTTGACGAGGGGAGGCCGCCTTGTGTCACAGGGAGCAGGGATGAGGACCGCAATGGTGGTTTTTTATTGTCAGGGGCCGCGATGTCGTTCGAAGAAATGGACAAGGGTCGGATTGATAGTTCACTCTTTTATTTTAGGATTTCTTGTTGACCAATAAATTGCTGTATGTATAAAGCATGATTCAAATTCTGACACTTACTTAAGCGAAGTACTGATTAGAGCAACCTAATATGGTTAGAGTATCCGCCTTATATATTACACCAACGTCCCTCCCATTTATTTGTAATTAAATTCTTCCCTTCCAAAGCAAAAGAAGATAGAGAGCTTAACTTTCTTGAACAAGTCAACAAGGCTACGATCCAAACAGGGCCTTGTAGGTGATTGTTGTTATGTATAGCCTTAGCTCGCATATTAATGGAAATAAAATCTCTGACCAAATCAGAATGCTTACAACATTAATAGTATAAAATTGGTATAAACTAAACTATAAGTACCTTGTGCCCGGAAGCATCGGTTATTACTTATTTGAGTTGCGGGTAGCGTGTTTTCTGCTATAAACACATGCATACAAGCAACTCATCCTCAACACGAGTTGTGTTTGGACCACGTAATAATTTTTGTTAACACTTTCATTATTATTATTATTATAACATATTTTTTAAATAAGATTTTTACTTACTTTATAATTATATAGTGATGAATCAAGAACATATATACCACCCTTTTTGTACTAACTTGGATTATGGGTCGAGTTGATACAGCTTAATTACTCGTATGCTTAAACAAATATGTGAATTTGAATATCGCTTTGTAGAAACAATAAGCCAGAAATCTATTACGTTTTTCTTGTAAAGAAAAAGTGACGCAAATGTCATTTTCTTTTGAAAAATATTTTATCTAAATATTCATAAAATATTTTTCATAGAATAATGCATGCAAATTTTTTAATTGAATAATAATTTGGTGCAGCCGTGTTGTATCTCATAAAGTGACAAAAGATCTTAGATATTGTATGTAGGTTCTGCTGGACTATGGGTTTTAATATGTACTAGCTAGTTTAATAGTTGCCACATAATTCTAGTTAGATATAATTGATTGGTATCATAATTTGACTATTATTATATGCCAGCTTGCTTCATGAGGACCTGAAACCTTTTTTTTTCTTCTTTCGATTTTGACTACTTCGGGAATAATATCGACCGATGAAGTTTGGTTTTCATGGTTAATTGACAACAAAAACGGGTTACATGTTTATTTTATCAAAAATGGTAACAAAAATTCAGCTAATATCAGCCAATAATTTAAATTAGATATTCTATTTCTTTAGATTTCAGATGTTCTATTTCTTTAGATTTCGGATATTCTGTTTCTATTATTGGTTACTTTAGGTTTCGGATGTTTTATTTTTAAAAAAGCTATGGATATTCCACTAATTTTTATTGTGAATGTCCTATAAATAATAGTTACGAATGTTTTATTTTTTTTAGCTAATTTATTGGTTAGAAAAATATTGATTATCTATACTTTTCTTTATATATAAATTGATAATAGAAAACCCAACCTACAACCTGACATTTAAGAAAAAAGAAAAGTTTGAATTATAATTAGATAATCATAATTTACTTTTTTAGTTATTTCTAATTCTCCGTATTTTATATTTTCTATTAAATAATTTTAAATATTATAAAGATATAATTATAAATGTTATGCATATAAAATAATAAATATTATTATTCCAGTTAAAACATATTTTTTTAAAAAAATAATAAAAAAGAGATCTTCTGATATGTTTTGGTATGTTTAGATAATCTTCTTTGGATACTCTCTCGTTTGGTCATAGTAAAATAAACAAATAAAAAATTGAAATGTTATCATTTTTATATTTTGGATATAGATCTTTTTTATAATTTGAAAAAGATATGTTTAAGGATAAAATTTGATAAGATCTTTTAATATCATACCCAAACATTTTTTTAAAAAAAAAAATTCAATATTTAAACATAAAAGAACTTTTAGTTTTTGAAAATAACTTTATTAAAAACAGGATATATTTTTAAAATTATCTTTTCAAATTAAAAGAAGATCAAAGTCTTATTTCTTATAATGAGACGATATGCAGGGTTCATATGTTTCTGACTCTCAAAAGATGATCTTACCACATGATATTTTTAAGAATAGCGCTACAGAACCAACGTTAGGGAGTCATTAGGGAGTCAATAATTAAATTATCATCCAAAATTTATATAAGTTATCATTCGTAACTCATATATTCAAAATTAAGTTATCATCCAAAATTTATATGAGTTATTATCCGTAACTATGTGTTGGTTCCCTATTGGTCATAATATATTGGCTCCCTAGTCTTTTTCTATCTTTAATAATTGAAGAAACAAAAATTGAAAATTAAATTTAACTAAAAACTGTTTAAAAAAATTATTCATAATGGATTTGATATCAAACTTCATATATTCATATACCTTATTAGAATATCAATGCATCACAAAGACTAAGCTTTATTTTGTGAAATAAAAATATTTGTACAACAGTAAAAAAATCAACTCAAAATAGCTTAAAATTATCTTATTTTACATTTTTTAATTACCATTAGAAACGGTTAGAAGAAATGAAATGAGTGATATTAGAAATAATAAGTATATGTAATTATAAATATTAATATTACATACATTATAGATATTAAGTTAAATAAAATAATTTTAAATTATCATCTCCCTAATATTACGATTTTTAACTATTTGATTGATGTAGACATAAATTAAAAAAGTATAGTGTAAAATTAAAATAAAAAAATAAAAAAAATTGATAGCCATGAATTTTTTATTATGATTTTTGTTTTTATTTATTGATTATTATTGAATTAAATATATAATTTTAAATATTATAAATATATCATTATAAATATTATTTATATGAAATTATATATATATTAAGTTAAATATAATAATTTTGGTCATTACTCAAATAAATAATGAGCTCGATGGAAAGTTATACCTTCATATAGCAACAAAATTAAGAATACTACTTTGAAAATTAAATTACACATATTATTATACCAGAAATGAATCTATTGGCGAATAAAGCAGAGGCATCTTTAGTTTCGCAAGTACATGACACTCTGGTTTTCATAATTTATGACATGGGACACAGTTAACAATCATTTTCTTAACTATTAATTAGTTAAATTAAAATATTGATTAATAACACTAATTAATTAATTAAAGAGATGCAGTATATATATAAATATTATAGTAGCAGATCTTAAATGAACAAGTTGCATTGTAGTTTAGACTTAGCAGTCATATCGAATCTCATAATCTACAACTTTTTGTGATACATTCAATGTTAGGCCAGTTGGTGGGTTTGGATTTTTCTGCATTTCAATAATCAATTGTGTTCATACACTGCTGATTGTAGATCAAAGATTAGCAGTGGTACTATATAATAATAAAATAATTCTTTGAAACTGATGGAACCATATTAAGTGAAAATTAATTAAGGAAGAAATTGTTTGTGGTAAGAGAGGCAAGCTGAGGAAGAATAAAATTTAATAATCAATTACATAAATAATTTAGAAATTGAAAAATCATTTAGAAATAACAACATTGAGTTATCTAGCAACAAAAATCTCTACAATTGCAACCACATCCTATAGTATTACAATTCTATAATAGTATTTAATTTGAAAAGTTTAAACAAGATTTTAGCTTTTTTGAAAACAGGTTTTCTTTTTCTTTATTGAAAAAATAGTTCAACAAGAAAACAACTTTTTTAAATCTGAGGCCAGCAATCAACCAATAAAAAATTTAAGCACAATTTTTATTTAACCCAAAAGAGAGAAACAAAGGATTAAATACCGTTGAAATAAATTTTTTCAAACTTTTTTCTCAATTATTTATCAAGTATGATCTATCACCATTCAATGTCTTCTCTCACATATTTTTTTTTATCTCACTTAAAAAATAAATGATAAAAAATTACACTCTATGAAATAATTGAAAAAAAAAAAACTTAAAGGGATTCATTTCTAATAATGTGCGGCAATAATATAGAATGTTGATATATAAAAACAAATAATCTAGGTTAATATTATTTAACCTATTCTCTTATTTAGCATAACAATATTTTACAAAAATATAACAAAAAACTAAAATAAATAAAATAATTTAAAAATTTTATCATAATTAAATTCAAAAATAAGAATTTATAAAGACTATTAGATCCAAAATTAAATCAGATGTATTAATATACAAAGACTGAACTTATTATTTAAATTTGCTTTTAGAATTTGATTGGAATGTTTCATATACTAATTAATAGTATTACGGTGTTGGTGATATTCCAAGGTCATGTGTGGAATAATTTGAATTTGATTGGAATAATGGGGAGACCCAAGAAAAAGGGGAGAAAACCTACAGAATGTCTTAAAATTCCAAGGTCATGTGTGGTCAAATGCTTAATTTAGCAGTTTGCACTATTGTTTTTCATAGTTTAATTGGGGAGTGATGAATTGAAAACAAATATGGCAATTACATTGATAAAAGTAAACTATTTCCAAATGATTAAACTAAGTTAATATTATTTAAGTGAGAACCTTTTTTTTTTCTTAAGTGAGAACTACTGTATGTAAGAGAATAGAGGCCACATATATGTACCTTGGTCCTTGGAGAGAGAGAGAGGGGGAGAGAGAGAGAGAGAATACTGTTCTTTCAAACGTCAAAATGTTAGTATATATGGTTTGATAAACCCTAAGCCAGCCAATTTGCATTGTATATATTCATTTATTACTAATAGTAATAATGTGAATTTTATTTAAATTAAGTCTACATATTATTCAATAAAAAAGTGGAATGTGCATTAGTATAATATTGCATACCATCTAAGTACGTGAAAGGTGTTTAATTTCAGTATTTTTAATAATTGTTTTTAATAAAAATAGGGTAAAAATAAACATATAGATGGTGCACATAAGGACAACACATACAGAAAGAAATGAGGAAATCCCAAAAGAAATATCACTATATACTGAAGAAATGAATTTTAGGTTCTAAGAAAAAAAAATTGGAAGATTGAGTTGGTGTTTTATCTCAGAAGCAATTGAACTTGCCTGAGCCAGAATTTCCTTGGATCAGAGTCTTTCCTTTAAATATGAAAAAGTTGCGTGCAAATCATAGCTTCCAAAGTATGAGAACGAAGATAAGAATTCTATATTTGCTGTTCAAAGCTAATTGAAACTGATGAAAAGATTCATGTAATCATTTCCATGAGGGACTTTTAGATTGGATGAAAGGAATGAAGCTATTCCCAAGCTTTGACCAGGTTGCAGCGGAGACAAGACACTCAAAGTAGCAATGATACACCGATTCTGGACACAAAGAGCATCGATGATATCACGGAGAGATGTGGGGCAATCGGGAATGGAGCCGCTCCATTGTAAGTAAGCCATTACTCAAACTTTTGGTATACATTTAGTTTCTCAAATTGAATATTATAATTGCTCAGTCATTTTTAATAATTGATTTTAGTTATAAAATTAATTTTAATTATAAAATTATATACCTAATTAAAATTAATAGTTAAAAATACTAAAATAGCTTGTTATGTGGAATGCTTCCTAGCTCTTATCTAGGTAAATGTGGCATATATAACACTTCTCTTGGTACTTTTATGAACAAAATAATGGTCCTAAATTTTTGTGGTCACATTGATTAAGTTAAGCTCGTCCAATGTGATGTACTTTTTGTAATAATTAAAATATGTTTGATACTATCTTAAAAAAAAAGGTAAAATAAAATCAATTTATTGCATTGATGAAAAATGTTATCGATCAGAGCTAACCGAGATGATAATATGATATATAAACTAAACAAAATAATAGGAGAAGATACACAGCAATTAAAACACTAAACTATGCTAAGAAACCGCAAAAAATTAGCTAGCAATCAACTATCTATATAAGGATATATATTTTGTATTTATGAAAAAAAATTGTTGTACTATAATAAATTTTATTATTTTTAGTTACCAATTATTTTATTAAAAAAATATGTAAAAAAAAACTCAAACGTATATATATATACACACGCTAATTTGAAGACAGATTTTTTTTCTCCTAAAAAATTTATATTAAAAAAATAGTCTATGTATCCTAAAAATTCTTATAGTGTATATTTAATTATTTATACATATTAATTCACAGTATTTTTAACTAAATAATCTGTCATTAGAAAAATTAAACTACTAATAAATCTAAAAATAATCAAACTTACCAATAATATATATAGTATGATAAAAAATTGTAAAATATCAAATATGTTTTCATCGATAATGTATGTTATGTATACGCTTATTTTGGTCAATTAAGTCCAACTAAGTTATTTATTTTTATACTAAATAACGCAAAATATAGCATCGAAATAAACTTCTATTTAACGTAGAATAAATAAATTGGTTGGATAAAATATGTGTACACCTAGAAAATAGAATTATTGATGTTTTTATATACATAATTATTGATTTTTTTTATATAATAACACGATTGGTTATTAAATAATATAATACCGCTGCAGCATTACATCCATAAATCAAGGGAAAAAAAACTAAGCTTACATCAATTTATTAGTATTTATGCCATTTTCATCCATAAATCAAGGGGAAAAACTAACCTTAGATAAATTCAACTCAAAAGTGAAACGTAATCAACAATAACTAATTTAAAAGAAAAAAAAAAAAAAAGACACACACACCCGCATCAAAAAGTAACTAGGAGTTTTTAAATATAGTTATTATTAGTTGTTTCCCACTATGACACAAAAAATTAACATATCCCAAATATAGTCTACCATCATTTGTAAGACTAAAATTTATGGTTGCACAGTTCTTAGAACTTATGTTGTAACACCCTGAATTAAGGAGTTGTTTATCTATTTATAGGTGCAAATTAGATCTTCCTTCATATTCAAAATACATAAATTTTTTTTTGACTAAATACATAATTTAACACTTATTTATCAAATGAATAGTGCTGCAAAATTAATGTTAAAGAGTCATTAGAAAATCTATAAATTTAATTAGGAAGATGGTGGGTTAGAAAAGAAAAAGGAAAAGAGAGAAAATAAGGATATTAGCTACTATGGGCTAATAACATTATTGATTTCATAAATTTTCTCTTATCTAATATTGCAAATAAAATGGTTTTATTTTCTAAGATTATCGTTCCACATTTTGTTTTATTAACACAATTAATTATCCTTTAATAAAAAGGCTATATCGGAAGAAAGTTTAATTAAAAAATGTCCTATTATACTATAAATAATTTTAAGGGGATAAATTACAAACTTCAAAATTTTAGAAGAAAATAATAAGTTACACATAAACCAAACTTAAAAGGGATCATGCTTCTCGCTTTATATTATAATAAGAAAGATTTCAAATAGTATTTTAAGAGCTAATCTTTCAATTATTTTATTGGTTGATTTCAATTATAAAATATGCATATAGTTGAGATCAATGGCAAAAATCGTCAAAACACTTGGATTTCTCAAATACTTGAGATGTCTCCAGTATTAAAACTTTGAATATGCAATAAGCTTTTAATTAAATCTAGGTTTATTGGCGAAAAAGACAAATAAATTCCTTTTTTTTTTTCTTTTATCACGAATGCAAATAAATTTCTTACCAAGTATGTTCTAACTTTTACAAATAGAAGACACATAAATTTTTCTAATGATAATTTGAATTTAGCACGGATAGACCTATGTTTCTCCGTTTAAGAAGGATATGATATATTTATAGTTAAACTTTTTTTAGGTACGTAGTTATCTTCACGGTAAAAGATTAATTAATTAGGAACATTTTATATAAATTTTAATATTCTCTAAATATCATTAATTATTCATTGATTTGGGAAGGTGAAAAGACCAAGTTGTCCTTGAGGTACGATTGTGATGCTGGATAGTATGAATGATCAATAATGAGTGTGATAACAGTGATGAGTGGAGTGATCGAAGGAAACATTAGCGTGATAGGTATGTGACTACGTGATACAAGCAAAAAATAGTGTTCTCTTGCATTGTGTTTGTCCCATTGTGACAACTAACCGTTTTTGTAGTTATGACAACTAAGTTGGTATATATATATATAAAAGAGAAAGTTTTTAGCAATAGTTCGATAGATATAAGTATTTGTGCATAATTTTTTTATTTTGAGTTTGATTTTTATTTATAAATTATTAAATTAAATGTATAATATTAAATGATATAAATATATAATTACATATGTCATTTATAAAAATTATAAATACTTGTTAAATATAAAAGCTTTAGATACCGATATAGATGCGTAGTTTTCTTTATGCTTTTGTCCCCTTGCCGACCAACCGTTTTTCATTTCACACTAATATTCCTGAATTTATGTATGTATGTATTATTATTATATTTTTGGCTATCATGTATGTTCCTAAAAGAGTTTGATGAAGTGGAGGATAAGATCAAGTTGTTCGGTATAATTGCAAGGAATTATGAAGTGATTTTTTTTGTTCATATAATATTTTAGGTTTCATTATTAAGTTTTTATTAATATATAACTAAATTTAAAATAATGCTACGGAACCTAACATTAAGGAGCCTTAGGAAATCAATGAATTTTTATCATTTAATCCGTATCAACAGCAGCACCACATCAACAACAACAATACCACCACCACCACAACAACAACAACCACTTCACCATTACTACCATCAGGGATGGACCCATGAACAATATTAAGGGGACACTTGGCTCCACTTAATTTAAAATTTTTTTTTAAAAAAAAATTAATAATATATACGTATGCCTCCACTTATAAAATTAGTTGTCCCCACTTATTTTATCTTATCATCTCTTGTCTCTTTGTAATTTTATTTCCCAAACATTTTACTACTACTAAAATCGATCTCAAGTAAATAAAAAGATTTTAACACTCTTATTTCTTCGTTTCACTCCTACATTTCCATTGGTCAATAGATGATACATAATAATTCTTTTCTTAATACTTTTTTTTTAATCTTCCTAACTACGAGCTTGATCAAGTATAATAGTGCAAAAACTTATTAATCTAATTTTTTTTATTATCCCTATAATTTTATGTATTTTATTTTATTCTCAATTCATTAATTCTTATTATTTTTTATCTTATTTTTAAATATGAATGTTATTATTGGTATAATTATGGGGTAAAGTACGATTTATGTTCTTAATGTTTACGAAAAATTTTAAAAATACCTTAACGTTTAATTTTATTCAATTTTACCCTCAATATTTTCGATTAGTGTCAATTTTATCCTTATCCCTAATTGGTGATAAATTGAAAATATTGAAGATAAAATTATCAATGATTATTGATAAAATTGAATCCAATCGAAAACGTTAGGGGTAAAATTAAACCAGATTAAACGTTATGAGTATTTTTAAAACTTTTCGTAAACGTAAGTTATATAATCATATTTTACCTTATATATAATCAATATACTAATTTAAGAAAGTTAATAATTAATGTAATTTGTTTATTTTAATAACAAATTTAAATTTATATTTTGTCATTTGAAATTAATATTTTCTGTAATAATATGTATTATTTTTGCCCCCAAAACATAAATTTTTTGGGTCCATCACTGACCACCATCACAACTGCAATATTACCACCACAAGAAAAAGAAGCGGCCCAATGGTGGCAGCAGTGGCGTGTTGGTAGCAGTGGTGGTGAGATAGAAGGAGAAGGAGGTTAGGGTTAAGATTTCACCTTTTAGCTTTATGGGCTTCATGACCTTCTTGTAACATTTGCTCCCTAATCTTTCTCTTAAATTTAATATTCTTTATCTGAAAAACGAAGAAAGAATTTAACGTGTAGACTTCTACATTAGTTTGAATGCTAGGTCTATTGCACAAACAATGATAATTAATCTCTATGCTTATTAGCTAAAAGTAATATTTTTCTATCCATATAAAAATATAATTAGATATTTATTAGTATAAAAAGGTTTACATTGATAATTTACAAAATTAAACTCAAAACATTTTTTTGGACAATTGAATTTTAATTCTAATCATATAGTTGGTATTTTCTAAAATTATATGTAATAAATTTTGAGGAAGGAGAAAATATAGATTGAAAATAAAAGGTAATAATGGTGAAAATTTGAAAATAATAAAAAACCTGAAAAATTATATAAGTACATGTGAATAATATTATTGGGTTACCTTTTTTATATTTTTATAACAAATTTAATTTAATATATGTCCCTTATAATTTTATCAACTTATTTAAATTATTATACTATTTTATTTACTTTGTTTTTAATGGACTTCTTTTATATATATATATTAAGAAAGAAGAGAATTGGCCATAGCAGAAAGATGCGAGTAAAGGTGAGTGATATTATTTTCACGAGGATTAACAGATTGATCGATAATAATTAACTTATCCTTCAATTAGAAAAAATCACAAATCAAAAGAGTTGGCAATTATCAAAGACAGAGAATAGAATACTAGAAATGAACCAATGGTAACTTGTGAATTAAGAAATCAATGGAGAAGTTAAGAAAACACTAATAGAGAAAGTTAAGAATTGGGAAATGTTTTATTCTAAGTAATTAACTCTTAAATTCATTTTCTTTTTTAGTAAATAATAATTAATTCACAATGAATCCTAATTAACTAAACCCTAATCTCTTAGTAATTTAGTATTCTTTAACCTAACCAATTATTTATCTCTTGATTAATCAATTATAAAAAGAGATTAAGCATAGATTCTGATTTAATTCTGTCAAAACTTAAAAGTGATTCTAGGTTGAATTTTATGTCACATATTCAAACTAGTTCTAAACAAATTAAAAATTTAACAGAACAAAGTGTTGCACATTTATCAATTCCATATCTGTAGTTTAATTGATAAATCATGAGAAAATAGTTTTCAACCTAGCTAGGTTAATTATTAATTCTCTCAAATCTAATAATCAAACCAATAACAGAAGAAGGTTACCTCTCAGTAACCCTACTTCTTTATGAATGAAGAACTTGAAAATTGAATATTGAATTGTGATCAGAAACTTGAAATTGAAGAAAGAAGAAAACTTGAATTAATAATTTATGTCGGGATGAACAGAGTTCCTCATTTTCAACAATGGAGTTTAGTTACTCATGACAAAAACGTGAAAACTAAGATTCTAAAATACAGTAACATAAAGTGACTAACCCTAATGATTTTGTCACTATTTATACTAATAACTAATAATTATAATTTAGAAACAAATAAAATTTAAATTCAAAACAAATTTAATTCTTAATGACAGTGAATTCCTGATACATTCTTTGATTCTCTATAGACTTGTCCTCCACTCAACTTCCTTGATTGGGATTTGATTAAGGCGTGAAAAATCTTTGAATTAAGCTTACTAACTTATAATCTTGGACCTTGTAATTATATGAACTTTAGAATTTAAACCCTTGAAATTAACTTTGAGAAAACAGATTTAAAATCAACCTTGCACAGCCCACGCTTAGCATCAGTACTTGGAATTTGAGGTAACAAAGCCACGTCTAAAAATTGGGGGAACATGCCTAGGCGTGCTTTGTTTTTCACGTTAAAATGGGCCAACGCCTAGGCATTGGGGATCATGCCTAGGCGTGCCCTTGTTTTTGCTTAGAATTGGGCCAACGCCTAGGCATTGAAAAATTATGCCTAGGCGTGGCCTTGGTTTTGCCTATGAAAACTAGCCAACGCTTAGGCATTGGTGAATTATGCCTAGGTGTGGCTTTGGTATGGGCTTTGAATATGTGCTCCTCTTGCTGTTTGTTGCTGCAGGGAGGCATGACCAACACCTAGACACTTGGTAATTTAGCCTAGACGTTGCTTTGTTTTGGTGATGGTAGCAATCAGCGCATAGGCATTAGGAGCTTATGCCTAGGCTTGATTTCTATACCTAAGCGTGATTTCTATGCTTCCAGGGTGATCTTGTTTCTCCTTTCCTTCTCCCTCAGTCTTTCTCTTTCTTTTCTTTCTTCTTACTCAAACTTCTTTAAATTTTCTTGTTTCTCTCTTGAATTCTCTGTAATTAAAGAAACCAAATACTCAACGCTATGTTTGATAAGATAAATATGAATTTGCTTGAGTATTAAGCTAATCCTTTTTTAATTTGCAAGAAATTAATGAGTAAGATTATCAATAATGCTCATGCATCAATAGGCAAAGTGTAAGCATAATGCCTAATATAAAGATCTTAGGAAAAATATTTTTAATTAATTGTAATGAGAGGGTATTATAAATTATATTTTGGTCCTTAAATTAATAATAGATTATAGAATTATAGGTTTCAATTCAATTTCAATTGCAATTAAATATGTCATATTATATATATTTTGGTTGTTGAATTAGTATTTAGTAGTTGGTAACAAACTAATTAATAATATCTAATATATATCAGAGATTAAGTGGATGAAAGAGGAAGAGAGACAAAAAAGAGGAAACATGAAATGAGAGAATTTAATTTTGCGAAAAAATATTTTATTATAATTGTAATATGACAGTATCATGTAGTATATTTTTATTGTAAAACTTGTAATATATAATAGATAAGATATTTATACATGATATAATATATTTAATATGATAAGAAGGAAGGAGACAGACATGAAAGGGAAAGAGGGAAGGAGGAAGATGAATAGAGAAAATATGGGGGGAATCGAAGTTGAAGGAGAGAGCTTATTAAGTTTGGATGAAAGGATTTCAATTTAATTAATTGTAATGAGAGAATAACATGTTATATTTCATTTTCGATCACTCTCTCACCTTCATCTTTTCTTCTATCCTCTACTTTTGTCCTCTCCTCCAATCTTTGCGCCTCGCTCTTAGATAAGTATTTACATGTCTTTATTATCTTTCTTCTACTTGTTGCATTATTTGCTACAACCATTTTCTCACTATAAATATATCTCTATTACCATTGGATATTACAATCTTATACTTCATATAGGTCCATTTAGCCGCGTATAATCCTTAATATCATCTCTGAATTCAGTAATGAATTTGAACTCCAACTCTACTTGAAATTGATAGTCCATCATACTTAGGATATTTTTCCACTTCATTATACTTAGAATATTTTTTCTTCTTGATCATATAATCCAAATCTCCCTCGTAGCTATCAATTTCCTTAGTCTCATACCCTCATAAAATTTCACCATCAACAGCAACATCATCAACACGGGTCCCATCATCACCAAGGCTTATCACCACCAGCTTGTCCATTTACATCTCCATTTAGGGGGCCAATCAATCCACCAAAAGCATTTGAAGTTGCACCATTATTGTCATCCTTCTACACTTTAAAATCGAAGTGATCATTATGATCACAATCACCAGCGTTATCATCAAATTTGTCCTCTTCACTAGATGGCTCTTATTCTCCTTCAACTTCCACTTCTATTAGACCATCATCAGTGCTAATGTAGTCTTCTTTCTTGGGACATAATCCTCATCAATTGAAGTTATATTTCAATTTTCTATTACTTTTCCTATATCTGTCCACAACATAAACAGAGCAGTGCTTAATGGATTGTGACACTAACAACCTACACATTTTCATGGCATCTCCATCACTCATCAACACCCTTAAACCTTTGATAATATGATATCATGTGGCGCAATACCAAATTTTTATATAACCTTTGTACCCTAACTTACTTAACTCACTAACTATCTCTTGTAGAGACTACTCATCAAGCTGAAAGTGCAAGACTTCCAACATTTGACCTCCGGATACTCTAAATTGTGTTCAATGTCATGAAATTTTCCACCATGATTTATGTCTTTGGTGAAATCAAAATCACCCATCACTATACAAGATAATAAAGAAGAAAGAACCCTAATTAATACTTATTCACATTGACCAAATCTGAACATACCTGTCTTATCTGGCTTGATTGTGCATAATAGGTCCTCTTAATTTGGCTAAATCTCCTCTTGGTGAATCCAATGTAGAACATCCTCAATGTGTAGTTATCAGTTGTCTTGACATCAACATGGGCTTCAATGAGAGCTTGCCATTTTCTCATCAACGACCTCAACTCGTCAGTTGTAAAAGAAGGCAGACAATGGTGCGGTGACTCTACGATTGCAGGCGTTGCTATGGTGGGTGGCGATCAAAGCAGGGACAGCGCGGGAAGCAGAATCTGTAGAGGCAGCATGCGCCGTTGGGGAAGGCAATGGTGGGTTTTGAACGGCTGTGTTGGAGCAGGGAAGAGGATGGTGGAGTGGTTCAATGGTGGTGTAGATGGTGGAGCAGAAAGGCAGATGCAAATGAATGAGGCGAAGAAGAAAGGAGAAGGGTGGTTTAGATTTAGAATAGAGGAGGGGCAATTTTGTCTAAAAGGGTTATTTTAAATACAACTAATACCTTTGTGGCAATTTTGACAAAGAAAAAAGGTTTAGGACCAATTTGATTTTGACCTCAAACTTTTATAGCATAAAGAGTACTTATTCCTTTACATTATCAAAAACTTAAGCATCAATCAACAATTCACAATGAGGAGAACTGGGAATGTTACGTACCTTTACGAAGAGAGTGGAGCTGTGCCTCCACGACGAGCGCCACAGAGAAGGCAAGGTGAAGACAAACATGATGGATTAAGGCAACATGATGATGAATCCGATAGAGAATGGCTGAACACTAGCAGAGCATCGTGGCAGTAAGAGAGAGTTCGATGAGTGTCAAGAATAGGGAATGTGTGAGTTCAGGGAGTGTGTGTGGGTGTTAGAACTACTCAGTGGTTGTTTTGCAATTTCACATTATTAAGTGTGACATTGTTTAGGGCTTGTGCCCAATGTCTAGAGAATAGTTTTTTTTAAACAAAATATTCCATTAATTTTAAAATTTTTGGCATGGTAGAGACCCAATTAAAAAATTAAAACTCATACGGAGACAAAATTAAGGAAAAAGCGTAGTGACCTAATTAAAAATTTGGTGAAACTATAAATACGTAATTAGATATTAATTTTTTTTTATGATATATGTGATATTTTGGCTTCTAATTTTTTTTTATATCATATGTATTTTTTCAAAAAAAAAATTACATTTAATTTATTTGTAAAAGCTAATTTAATGTTAGAAATTTATAAGGAATTAAAATAATATTACTAAATTATTTAACATTTTGGTTACCGTGATTACTTAATTCCAAAATCTGATAATTTATAGGAATTTTACTAAAAAAATTATATAAAGACATAATTAAAAATTTGTTGAAATTACATGCACCAAGAGATTATTATTTTGAGAATGCAAATATAAAGTCCTGTTTAAACTAAAAGCAGAGGCTAGTTGATGAGGTGATAATCACAATATAAAAGGGTGAGTTTGTTTGCTCTGTTAGCTAAGACTATATTTCTTCTGCTTCTGCTTCTTTCTGCTTTCGCATTTTGACCAAGTTTCTTCCTTCCTTTCCCAAATATACAACAAACACCAACTCCTCATCGATCTTCATTTTTCCTTTGCCCAACAGCTCCCTTACTGCTAAATCCTTCACCATCCATAATTTCTTTTACAACCTTCTACATCTTTGTTTAATTTCCTCTGTATTTTTCTTTTCTTTTTTCTAGCTTTAATCATCTGCAAGAACCAAAAGGTTACGTAGTATCCACTTTTAGAGGAACAAAAGAGAGGATTCCTCTCAACAATTACTAGGAATAGTTTATATATATAAATGGCGTTGCAAGCTGTGGTTTTCCCACAAGATCCACTTTCTTATACTTGCAACAAGGATAACTATTTGTACTCCGTAGCTGCAAGTGGTGGACCTTGGAACAACCCTGAAGAATTCTACGGTCTCCAAGAACAACCACCACAAGAAGCAATGAACAATAATAATAATAATAATAATAATAATAATAATAATAATAATAATAATAATAATAATGTCACGGATTCCATGGACCAACGGGATTCTTACAACTCAAATTCCTCCCCTGAGCCTTGCATCACCACCGTTGATCACGACCAATCTTCCCTTCTTGGAGGTAACAATTCCCCTCTTTTGCCTCCCGTGGAAGTGGCCGCTACCACGGGGAGACGAAAGCGGAGGCGTACGAAGAGCGTGAAGAACAAGGAGGAAATAGAGAACCAAAGGATGACCCACATTGCAGTTGAGCGCAACCGAAGGAAACAGATGAATGAGTACCTGGCTGTACTTAGATCCTTGATGCCTCCTTCTTATGTACAAAGGGTCAGTTAATTTTCCTTTTATCCTGCACAATTTAGCATATTAAGAAGAAGAAAAAAATACAGTCTTGGAGAACTGTCTACAAATATTATCATTCATATCGTTTTTTTATTGGCTAAAATTTTTTAAAAAAGTGATTTCATTTTGTAATATCACAGATTTTACTTTTTATAATAAAAAAGTTTAGAATTGGATGCAAAAAAGAAAAAAATATGAAGTGGTTTCGTGGTAAACCGTTGAATTATCTCTTTCTTACTGCAAGATTATGAAAATTTCAGCCAAAAAATTGGTTGGAATTATGAAGCTAGGTTGCCCCTATATTTTATACATTTAAAGATCGATATTATTATATGTACACCTATCTTAACAATCAAATCTAGTTAAGTTATTTATTTCAATATTAAATAGAAGATAATTTTGTTGTCAAATAATATAAAAATAGCACCGAAATAACTTCTATTTGACATAGAATAAATAATTTGATTAGACTTGGTTGGACAAGTGAAATCCTAAAATTATTAACATCAAATCTTTTATCAATTAAATCTAATATAATTGGCACAACTTTAATAGAAATTTTTCTCAATAGTAACTAATGATATGTAATATATTATACAATTTTATTAGATTTGGTTGAATAAGGTGGCTGTTTATGCACCATTTTCCTTAAATATAACTTGTTTCCTTTATCTTCCAAACCCTGTATAACACATGTTTAAATACCGGACTAACGTTAAGAAAGATAGACAACCAACCAGCACTATCCTCTTTTTTTCCCCTTAATTTTTTGGTTTTGTAGTATTTCTGTGGTAAATTGTTAATTACATATTAGATATGGAAATTAACATATATATATATATATATATATATATATATATATTAAACAATTAAACTCATGATTTAGTGGTTAAAATTATTGCATAAAAAATGGAAAATATATTTTGATACCCCCTTTTGAAGAGGTTAAAAAACAGTTTAATTTGAGCAGTAAAACCTAAAAAAACGAGAGAGAAAAAATTTGCAGATTAGAAATAATCCAAACGAAAATACCATGACATGACATAACTTAAATTTCAATTTGAATTTTAATGTTTAACGTAACAGGGTGATCAAGCATCTATTATTGGTGGAGCAATTAACTTTGTGAAGGAGCTAGAACAGCTTCTACAGTGCATGAACGGCCAAAAGAAAAGAAAACAAGAACACAACAATACTGTGCCATTTGCTGAGTTCTTCATGTTCCCTCAGTACTCAACACATGCTACTCGTAATTGCCACAATAACAGCACGGTGTACCCTCCCCCGTGCGGCGAGGCGGTGATGGAGAAGATGTCGTCGCAGTCAGCCGCCGTCGACATAGAAGTGTCCTTGGTGGATAGGCATGCTAACATGAAGATACTATCCAAGAAGCAACATGGTTTGCTTGTGAAGATGGTTATTGGGCTACAAAATTTGGGTTTCACCATTCTTCACCTTAATGTTACAACCGCTAGTGATATGGTCCTTACTTCAGTTAGTGTTAAGGTATGCTTTGTTTTTCTTTCTTCATTTTGGAAAAAAAAGAAAAAGAAATGAATATGTATATATATACTAACTAAAATTTATTTTTTTAATTATAAAATTACTTTTTTTTTATCCAATTTTTTTGAAAAATTTATAATTTAATGTCTAAAATTTAGAATTTAAGTTAAACTTTTAAGATATAAGGTTTATAATTTAAAAAAAATAGATAATTTTAAGAAGATAAATTGATATATATGGATGGCGTAAGAAAGAAAGTCTAGTTCAAATTTTAGGTTTAGAAATTTCAAGGTCTTAGCTTGATCATATCAATCAATTTATTTGTAGACAATAAATCAACATGAAATATTTGTAAAGTTAAAATATAATTAAGTGGAGAATTGTAGGATATTTTATACTTAATTATCCAATCAGATTAATATGCTTTAAAATAATCATTCATGAGTCGGATGTGAATTACTTAATTATTTTATTAATGTGACAATAATACATAAATAATTGTTTGTCTAAAACTTATTCACAATGATAAGAATAGTACATCAAAATTAAATTATATGCAATGTCCTTTAATAATTTTAGAATACATTTAGTGTATATTTTATAATGATTTAACATCACTTATGTTTTATAATATTGATAAGTTAAATAAAACATTAAAAATTGAAGCACATATTACTTTAACAATATAAATATGAGGAATTATTTATCTAGTATTATATTTATATTGATAAGTTAAATTAAATAAAACATTAACATTTTTTCACTTTAAATTTAAAATAAAAATTAAAGTGCCAATTCCTATATCCTCCTATATTTATTTATTTATTTATTGAAACAGGTAGAGGAAGGGAGTCAGCTGAATACAGTGGATGAAATCGCCGCTTCTGTGAACGAACTATTACGCACAATCCATGAAGAAGTTCCTCTCTGCGCTGATCATCAATCATAACTTACAAGCTTTAAAAAGAAAGAAAAAAAAAGAGCAAAAAAAAAAAAAAAAAAAAAAAGA
>JASCZI010212099.1:2569-23667 GCA_036250425.1 Stylosanthes scabra
TTATAGATTGATAGTAAATGCAAGAATAATAATAATAAACACAATCAATTCATGAAAATACCTCAAACATTCATTAATTAAAGTAGAATTCACAAGTAGCAATAACTAGTTCAAGAACAAGAATATAGAAATAACTAGAGTAATTATGAAGGGAAATCAACAAGAAAATTAGAACAAGTATGAATCCTAAGAACAATTGGAAGTGAAAATTGAAGTAAGAATTGAAATTGCACTAAAAATTCTAGAGAGAAGTTGGAGTTTCTCTCTCTAAAATATGAACATAAGAACCTAATGAAAAACTAGCCTAGATGTTTTGTTTGATCCCCTTGAGTGTCATATGAGTGATTCCCACTTGTTTCTCTATTGGGCCTCCAAAAAAAATGCTCCAAAAAAGAATGGGCTTCCTTTAAGTAAGTCACATGACTTTTAATGAGACATGTGCACTAGGAATTGCCTACACAACTATAGTTGCTTGGGCAACTTGCCATTTGCTTCTTTTCTTCATGATTCTCCAAAATGCAAGCTCTCAACACTCCTTTCAAGCCATCCTTGCCTCCTAAGCTTTCAAACACTTAAACAAACACATCAAAGGCATCGAATGACATGAAAGTGAAATTAAATTGAATTTTATAGATCAAAAACATGCATTTTCTCATTTAAGGCACAATTAAGGATGAATTCACAAAGATGTTTATTCACTAGCTATTTATGTGAGTTTATGTTGATAAAACCTTTAATTTAAGTACAAAATAAACCATCAAAATAAGGTTTATCACCAGTACTGCAACTACCGAATTTCTTTCTTCCATTTGAAGTTGAGACTGGTGCTTCTGGTACAGGAGTAGGAGCAGTTTTGTTGCAGCAGAAACACCCAATAGCGTTCTTCTCAAAGAAACTTCTACCCACATTGCATAAGCAATCAGCTTATATAAGGGAGTTCTATGCTATTACTCAGGCTTTGGCAAAATTCCGTCATTATTTGCTCGGCAAGAAATTCATTCTTCGGACGGATCATCAAAGCCTTAAAGCTTTGTTGGAGCAGGATCTCCACACTCCTGAGCAGCATAAGTGGCTTCATAAACTACTTGGTTATGATTTTAAAATCCACTATAAATCAGGAACAAAAAATGTTACAGCTGACGCCCTCTCAAGAAGTTTTCTTATAGCTTGGTCTACCCCCACAGGCTGAGTGGCTTAAGCAATTGAGAAAAGATTTGTTGCTGGATTCTGAATTGCAGGCAATTCTGGAGAAATGCAATCTACACACACTTGAGGATTTGAATTACTCTTCTCATAACGGATTGTTACTTTGGAAGAACTGATTGGTTATATCTTCTAAAAGTTCATTGATTCAACACATTCTTCATGAGTATCATGATAGTGCGATTGGTGGCCATGCTGGGATAGCCAAAACGATGGAACGTATCTGTGCCACTTTCTATTGGCCCAACATGAAGAGGGAAATTCGTCATTATGTGCTGAATTGCTGTGTATGCCAACAGGCCAAGGTTGACAATAAAGCTCCAGCAGGGTTTATGAAATCATTGCCATTACCGTATCAGGTTTGGGAGGATATAGCTATGGACTTTATCATTTCATTACCTACTTCTGCAAGGTTTTTAGTAATTATGGTGGTGGTAGACCGTTTGACAAAATATGCTCATTTTACCCCCATGAAGAATGATTTTAGTAGTAAATCAGTAGCTGACTCTTTCATAGCTAACATAGTTAAACTGCATGGGTTTCCTAACTCTATTGTTTCGGACAAAGACAGAGTTTTCATCAGTAAATTATGGTAGCATCTCTTAAAGAGTCAAGGGACCACACTTGCCATGAGCTCAGCTTACCACCCTCAAACTGATGGCATAGTGCTATCAAGATGTCTCCGTTTAAGGCTTTGTATGGTAGAGAGCCACCTAACTTAGCCTGATATGAGTTTTCAGTAAATGACGATTCTTCATTACAGGAGTTGCTAGAAGATCGGGACTATGGCATCACAGCATGAGGAGGTTATAACTAATTGTGGACAGGTGGCAGCTGATCCACCAAAATCGGGCCTTAGAGAAGCAATAGAGAGAAGATAAATAACAAACTCATGAAGGATTTCGACAACAAGTGAATTATGGTATTCTTCTTTCCTCTTCTTCTCAATTTCTCTTCTCTGCTCCTTCTTTGGTTTCTAAACCTTTCTATTCCCTTCTTCCAATTCTGATCTTAGCTTCCTTGCTTCTATCCAAGTTCTGCGATGATCCACTCCTCTTGATCGCTATACTGCTACCTCATATTCTCTATACTTGCTTGATATTGTTCCATTGATACTTGTTCATAGACACTTTACTACCTTCTTCTTGTTCATACTGTAGTTTCAGCTTGCTATATTTACTGATACTCATTTCTATTCTGCAATTCCTTCTTGTACTCACTTTGCTACTTCAATTTCACTATACATACCATACTTTCACTTACTCTCTTCTCATCACCCTATCATATCCCCTAACTAATGCACATGAAGGAAACAAATAATGCAAGGAGAGAAAGGAGATGGCCAACGATTCGGTAACCCTCTCTGAGAGAAGGGTACCGGTGACCTTTCCAAAATAATACAAAATATACCCCATTTTTTATTTTAAAAAATTAAAATTCTTCCACTTATGTTTTTTAGTTTTTGATTTTAAACTCAATCCAAAATAACTTTTATTACCTTCACATCTGTTCAAGAAAAACACTTTGGATTTAGAAAACTCACCAATTACTTTTCACTTCTCTTCTTTCATTTTCTCGATTTATCTTATACTTACTTACAAAGACATGCTCACACTAGATTCGTATACTTCACTATACGTAAATAAAGCACAAGTTCTCCATCCTTTGTTGCAGCTGACTTCCTTACAGAGTTTAAGATTTTAAACCTCTCTAAGAAAGTTAGTTCTTGGTTGAGGATAATATATATACAGTGAAATTAAATTTGGGATGAAACTTCCATTGAATAATATCTATGGAGGTATGAGAAAAGATATAAATTGCAATTATAGAATGATTGAAGTGGACCTGGGTTGGAGGCACAGGATTTTTGTAGATGACGTTGAACAAGTGAATGAAATAAAGACCTTAGTAAGAAGTGGATTATTGAAATAAGAAACGGAAAAAGAAAATCACGATGGGTTTTCACATTTTTGGGAGAACAAAGGCTCAGGAATGAAGGAGAAACAAAGGACAAAAGAAAAAGCAAATCAAGAGGAAACACGCAAGTATGAGATGATGAGTTTAAAATTAAAATACAAAAAATAAGTAGAAGAATTTTAATTTTTTAAAATAAAAAACGGGGTAAATTTTGTGAATATTTAGAGAAGGTCACTGGTGCCCCTCCATCAAAGAGGGGTACCAAATCGTTGGCCATGATACAATCATATGTGGTAAGCTTTTAAATATACTTTTATAACTTAATAACTTTATTATGTTTATGATTTGCGTTGTATGTCTTATTTAGTGGCTTTTTTATTTCCAGCACTTTAGATTAGGTAGTTTGGTTAGTAAAATACTATGGATCAAGAATTTTTTTTCTATGTTTTTTCTCTTTTATTTGTGTTTTCTTGCGGTTAATTCTTGCTAGACTAATATCACCTCCATTTTTGTTTGTTTTAAAAATATAAGTGAAGCTTAAAGATTTTTTTTATTGCCATTTTTTAATGATTAGAGCCTTATGATTGATCTATTGCAATGGAAAAGTCAAGATTGAAACAAAAGGAAATGCTAGCTGAATTTACACATCGTATTGAAGTGAAAGTATAATGTCTTTAAATAAGAGTACCATGGTTCCCTTTTCTAATTGTCTTAAGCAGGAAGAACGTGTTTGTGTGTAGGAAAATGGGTATAGCAATGAAGTTGATAAGGAGGCAGCTGTGGTTAGTCTTGAACATGATAATGATACTCTTGATGTTGTGGTGTGTATATTAGTTAGCCTTGAACATGATAACGATACTCTTGATGTTGTAGTGTGTATATTAGTTCATTAGTGTGAAATTTTTTGCATAATCTCTTTAGTCCACTTTTAAATAAGTGTCGTGAAATTTCTGGTTTGAGATTAACTAATGATTTGGTAAACAGGCCATGTTGGAGGAGTACGTGACAAGCATAAAGTGTAAGACCTTTGGAAAGAGGCTGTCAGGCATAAAGCACGGTGCTAAACTGCTAATCACCAAGAGGAACATGATAAGGATGTCCAGCATTCGACCCACAGATACAGTAGGGAAGGGGAAAGAGAAGATAGATGCAGCTGAATGACCGTGAGAATTAAACTATCTAGGTCAGTGTTATAGCTAACCTTAGCTCAGTGAATATTTATTACTTAAAGTGTGTTTTCAGTTGGGGGCTAATGTTAGCAGAATTGGCATGGCTGTATTTTGAAGGATTTAACATTTTCCAACTTTCTAGATAGTTTTTGGTTAATCTATAGTGAGTAATCTTGCGTTTTAAAGTTGTTTGTTTGGATTAATTTGCTGATGGTAAACACATTTAATCATGCGTTTGTTACATTGCTTATAGAATGCTTGAATGTGATTTTGAATTAGCACATAGGTTTTAATAAGAGGGACGAGTAATATTTTCTTATTATCTAATCACCTGCTTATACTAATTTTTTTAATTGACAAATTAAATTAGTAACAAATCTTTCTTACATTAATCTTCTACACCGGGATTATTTTTACACCAATTTAAAAATAACCAATACAATAAGAATTTTAAAAAATATATATTAATTAAATTATATAAAATGAGTAATGTTATTTAAACAAGTAATTTTTACCAACCAAATTCAACCAAGTGATTTGTTTTTATGCTAAATAGAATATTATTTCGATATCAAATAACATAAAATATTGCACATAAATAAAATTTTATTTGATATCAAAATAGTCTTCTATTTAGCATAGAAATAAATGACTTGATTGGAAGTTTACATAATATCAGTAAGAAAAAAGAAGACGACAACCAAAAACATAACTGAAGAGTACTCTATATCCCTGCAAACTGCAACAATAACTTTTAAAAAAAAAAAAAAAAAAACCTTCATAGTGACCATTCCACCAAACACCAAACATGAGTTTGGGTAGTTTTTCAAGTTATACTAATCCAAAGATAATCTTAGATCACATATCATTCAAAAAAAACTACACGACATCAAACAAACTCAAACAAGAGGTCCAATAATCTCCTTTCCAGAAATCAATTAAGCAATTTTCTACCCATACAATATGGCAATATGCAATAAAATGTCATGATATGTAAATCTTTTCCTATTTTGTTTAAAGAAACCCTCCATCATATGTTCTTTGATTAATAAATCGTTAAGAGAAATCTTATAAATCTCAAAAACATACATCTAGACTGTCTTACATGACAAAGAAAAATGAGTAGAGGAAACCCCATCAGACAACCATGTTTTAACATAAGGATATTTAGAAGTCAAAATGTCAAAATCTTCAAACTACCACTTAAGAAGAATAATAAAAGAAAAAGTTGGCACACATGTATATATAACAAAATAGGGTGGCAAATCTTCAAACTACCACTAAAAAATAATTAAAAAAGTGGCATACATATATATAACAAATTGAGAGGCATATAACCCCGTCAAGCAACAACTGGTCTAAAAATGAAGGATACTCAAACTGCATATTCTACAAAAGCTTTGATACATTTCAGAAAATATATCATCCCTTGACTATCTGCAAACAAGGAAATAAACAGTGAAATAAATAATCCTTAATAGAAAAAGTATCCATCCATCTAATCATTTTCAGCCGTAATAATATTATGAAAAATCAAGTAAAACTCTCCACCATTTCGTTTTGTTCTAATTCTCCTAGGTGACATTTTTTTCCCTTAGACAAGAGTCATGCTAAGCATGTCCAAGACCACAACAAACCAAAACAAACAATACTCAATAAAGGTATACAATCTACCACCAACAGCAACCCATAAGCAAAAAATTTATTTGAAGCCAAAATAAACAAGAAAAGAAACAGCCCTAGGTGATATATGTTTCAATGATATTTGCTTTCACAATCATAAAAAGAATTTTGTACTGCTTATCATTTTAACGTGAAACGGGTACAATCCAGGTAACAAATTAAGAGCAACAGACAATAAGCTTAAAACTTATCAAAACTAGAAGCAGTTTGTGAATTGAATTTTGGAGAATTAAGTGAAGATAAGGTTTATAGCAATCTTACAAAGAGTGCTCCATTTTGCTTCATTCTACTCCGAATTTCAAACACAAATTATAACAAAATGCCATACATCTAAATATACAGAAATAAAATCAAAATGCCAGAATCCAAAAAATATATATAAAAGCAAGCAAGAGATATACCTAGGAGGACGATTTATTTGCTTGAAATATCAACTTAATTTGTTCTGCATAGAATTCTGCTATCTGGGCGTACAATTCATTTTCAGCTTCTTGCATCTTCCTCCACCTGCCCTCTAACTCTTCCCTCTTCGAGGCTCCAAGTTTCTCTAATCCATTCCTAATATAGTCTTTTCCGTAAGTCTTACCAAAGGACCCATCATACCTCATCAATGAAGTCAAAGCTAAACTAGTCTCAGGCAATTTATCCACCTCTTTACCTCCATTTAAATTCAAAACTTCAGAATTCAGTTTGGACTTCACTTCAGGTTTCCCATTAGATTGGGGCACTATCGCCTTCTTGGGGGTACTCTTCACCGCCTTCTCATTATTAACCTTAACAGTTTTGGAAGTTTCATTCCTCCCTGCTTCGCCGCTGCCGCCACCACCGCCCCCGGCACTGCCCCAGATATTCTTTGACAAATTGAAGGCTTCCAACTCATGCGGCTTTGATAAGGTCGCCCCTTTTCCGTTCTTCATTTTCTTCAGAATGTTCTCAAACTTCTTCTTTAGCCTGCGGATCTTATCCTTCAATTGGTTGCATGATGCATTGGAGCTAATCAACTTGGATCCCTTCATAAATTCGTAGAATTCATCAGAGCATTTATGCGGATCCTTCCCTGTTTTGGAGGTGAACTCAGTCATGCCCTTCAAGATACCTATCTCATCTTTCTCGCTGAAAACCCTCTGAAACAATGATTTGGACTCGTCGCGCGATTTCTTCTGATCCTCTTCATCAGAGCCAGCTGCATGATCCTCCGCAGCCTTCTTCCCGCGTTTTGACTGGGTTGAGTGTTCGTTGCTGTTCTCGGCTCCGCGCTTCAATGAAGCAGATTTGGCTTGACTAGCTGGCGTTGAAGATCGAGACTTCGCCTTTGAAGAGGGTTTAGCTTTCTGCGGCTCGGGCTGAGGCTCGGGCTCAGAATCCGAGTCGAATTCAGAAGAGGAAGACGAGGGTTTGGAACTGATTTGCTGCTGAGGCTTCCTGACAACGATCTCATGCCGTTCACCTTCTCCTTCGTCGTCTTCTTCGTCGGAGGAAGTTGTTTCCTCATCCTCGCTGGTATCTTCTTCTTCCTCTGGCTGAGTCACGGGAACCTGCGGTTCTTCATCATCCGAGTTTTCATGAAGAGTAACGTTCTTTTGCTTTGCCATGGGAGCAGCTGTGAGATTTGGGAGGTGAGAAAGTGAATTTGGGATTAGGGTTTATGTTAGGGCTGTGAGGTTGTATCTGTGGCTCTGTAAATATAGGCCGTGATTGGCAAATTTTGAAGGCAAGAACAATTCGTAGAGTATAAATAAATAATATTTTTGACAGTGCACCACGACGGCTAAGGGTTCTCGATCACCTGGAGTAGTGTGGTGGTGCTGCTTGGAGGAGTGCTATCAGAATGAAGTATGGAAAAAGGCTACCATTCCTGAAGTAGCTGCATAATCCACGGTCTCCCTTAGGGTTAGAAGCGGGTCTATTTCCGGATTTCGGGTAGGTTTCTTTTGGGATACCAGCCCAAGTCCAAAAACATAAATAAATAAACAGTTTTGGGAAAAATAAAATAAATTAAATCATTTGTTTTTCCCAATTCATATCTTTATAGATTCCCGGTTCCCAACCCCAAAATCTCTCCCCATCCTCGGTAAATTCACTAAAATAAAATAAAAAAATCATTATTTCTCTAAATAAATTTTTGTGTCTTTAGTTACTCAAATTCAATTTTTTTTTTGGTCTTGGTGACCAGTGGTATATATTATGCAAAATCAAAATATTTATGAAAAAATTGAAACAAAATAAAATTTAATTGATATATTTGAGACTTTTAAAAATTTTATGAATAAAAAATATACTTTACATTTATTTTATTTTATAAAATTTTAAAATATATTATTTACGGTAAGTTGGCTGCAGTTAGGCGAACTGCGTCCAAGACAAAAAAATAAAATTGGATCCGTGTAATTAAAGACACGAAAATTTGTTTAGGGAAATAATGATTTTTTTATTTTATTTAAGTGAATTTTCCCCCATCCTCGCCCCGTCCCGCCCCATTTCCCGTCATGGAAAATTTTCGTCCTCGTCTCCATTTCTTGTGGATTTCCCATTCTTTCCTATTCTCCGTTTCTCTTTAATAATTTTAATGGATATTTTAAAAAAATGAACAAAAAATTAAAAATTTAGTACAAAAATATTAATATAGTAAAACATTATTTAAATATATATTGTCCAAAATAATAAATTATTTAAAACTCAACCTTATATTCAGAAAAATAAAATAATACAACATAATGAGAGGTAAAATGACTAAAAAACATATATTAGATCTTAATTAATAAGGATATTTAAAACATTTTAAAAAATTCGAAAATTTTCGGAATGTGAAATTACATAAAAGGCTATAGTATATATTATCTAAATAAGGGTATTTTAGGTATTTATTATATCTCGGGGATTTAGAGACGAGGCCGGGGATTCCCTGCTCGGTCCCCGCCACTGTCTCGGGGAGATTTTGCCTCATCTCCGTCCCCACGAAAAAATTTCCCGCCTTGGGATTCTCATTCGGGACATTTTTCATAAGAAACGTGAGGAATTTTGACACCCCTATTCCTAACTTTTTTTTTTTATTTGTCTTTAGAGATTCCTAACTTAATATAAAATTTTAATTTTATGTATATATTTACGGTTAGTCAAAAAATATATAATTAAATGCCGGTGTATAGTATACTAAAATTAACTCTTGAATATATAAGTAAGAGTATAGTTTTATTTTATCAAACCAAATTTTTAAAAAATAATTTTCGTCAAATATAAATGATGGGTAATTAAATTGATATTGTTAAATATTTCTTATTTTTCCATTTTATGTCTTAATCAATATAATTATATCTAAATATTTTGTTTAATTTTTAAAATTCTAATATTTTAAAAATATTATTTAATCAAATATTTATAAATCATCATCATCATCATTATCATCATTATCACTATAATTATCATTATATTATATTATATTATGTTATATTATATATTATTCTACGGCAGGTAGAATTCTGGCGCCAAGAATGCTGACGTGGTGCATTCTAGTACAAGTATGTCTACCTCTTTTTTCTGGACGACATTTTAAAAAAGTAGTTTGCAATAATAAAAATGCAAATCGGTATTTATTAAATATTTTTTTTGGAAAAATAATTAATTATACAAATCAATCATATTTTATAATGAGACATAAATCAAAACTAATTTATCATATCAATTAATTAATTTGATTAGATATTCGAATAACATACAATTATTATAATTTATATCAGTAATTCTATACCTAATTACTATAAAAATATCATTATCTCATATTCTAAAAGTTGTTCTTAATTCATTCTCCTTTCTCATTCTCTTTAACATTTTTTTTTCTTTTTCTTTTTCTTTTTCTCCAACTTCGTCTTTTTCTATCTTCTTCTAGACTTCTACTTATTTCAATGATCTATTTATCTTATTTTTTAATTATTTATTTTAATTTTTTATTCTTCTTAATTTTATTATATTTCATCACATATTAATTTTTTGATATATTTAAATTTTTTTAGGTTATTTGAATTTTTGAAAAAAAAACCAATCTAAATCATGCTACAACAACAACAATTATTATTATTATTATTATTATTATTATTATAGTAATTTCTATGTATATACTTTTTCATATTGATTCAATATTTGATTTTTTTTTTATAGGAAGGTTATTATGGCTACATATATATGGCCAAGATACCATGGTTACTAAACTTTTATCTATTAAATCTTTTATTACCTTTATTTTAATTATTGTTCCAAATTTATTATGTTGTATCAAGTCATAATACTTATAAGAAGTATATTTTCTTAATCTTTTGGCAGTTAGTAAAAAAAATTCATATAAGACAAGAATTCCAAGTAAAAAAATTGCAAATGATGTGAAGTACAGCATTGAAAAAGAATTGGAGAAATACCTGATATCTAATGTCAAGAGCAGAATATTGGTTAAAGAATATGGCAAAATGGTGGAACGACACAAAAATAGCTTTTCTCTACGAGAGTTTGATTATAGATTTTTCATATATTTTATATATAGGATTATTAACTACTATTATTTATATGACATTTTTTAATGCTTAAACTTTAATTTAAATAACTTATATTTTTTGTTATGAGTTATTTTGATGATAAAAAAAAATTTGATGTCACTTTCTTAAATTTGCTAAATATTATTCTATTTGATCACTTTTCTTTCATTTGTGATAATGTTATTCTATTAGCTTATACTCAATTTTGTAAGCATTAGGATAATCAAGTTTCTATTTATATATATATAATAATAATTATACTACTAATTATATATTAACATAACGTAACAAATGTGCTTATTATATCACGTTACAATAATTATATCATCATTTTTTTTTTTTCCGATCAGTCTTAAAAACTCACAACAAACCCAACCAAGGGAGTGAGTATAGTTTGGTAAAAAAAAAAATGAACATGAAGAGAGAATTTAACAAGTGAAAGCACAACCTCCTATTACAATAAAAAAGCATAAGCCACTATTAATCAATTCCAACACAATGGATGCTGTAGCAATTGAATTTGAACTTGAACTGCTCTTGTCCCTAGTATAGCACCGAGTACATCCGGTCCCTCTACTTGAATCCACAACCATTATCAGCCACAGTTTTTTTATTCCATTCGTTCATCTATTGGTTATGGGGTATTATGACCCTGCTAATAGCATCTTCGCAAGATGTATTCTTGTTTTTAAAAATCATATCATTCCGAATGCACTAAATAGTCTAGATAACTGCAAAAAATGAAATTTCCTAACTCCTTTGCATCCTTTTATCCATCTTGACAGACATCCATGAATCAAAACAATCCTTAGTATTTCCTGATCATACCTATTTTATACTTTATCATTTCAATACATTATTTCATAATTTTCATGTAAAACAACAACTAAAAAATAGATGGAACACATTTTTATCATCTGAATTACATAGAACACATTTGACCATATGGGGTTGAATAATTTCGCATCTTGCAAGGTTGTCCCTTGTATTCAACTTTTCAAGAATCACAAACCACGTCATGAGCTCCATCTTAGGAGGTATCAGATCTTTCCATAATGTCTTCATAAGGTTATATATGTTGCTATCAATTTGCTGCTCTTTATGCTTGTATATCACCTGCAAAAAAGATTTAACGGAATACTCTCCATCTAAATCATGCAGCCAGTTCAACCTATCATTTTCACTACTTTTCACACCAACTCTGGACAACACATTCAACTACTCCTTGAGATTATCATCTTCCCACCCTCTCAAAGGTTTTCTCCAAGTGAGAGTCCACATCCATGTCAAGCCATTCCATATCCCACAATCTTTAATCGTGCTAAATTTCTCATTAGACAATAGCTAGTATTAGTTTTAAATTTATTTATGGTCCCATAAGATGTCATGTAAGTATTTGTGAGACTATATATGATTTGAGATAAATATAATATTTATTGTTCTAATATTTGATTTTAATTTAATATAAATTTGGGTCCCACAAATCACATCTCCTAACATAAGTGGTAAGTGGCTTGGGTTGCTTAAGTGTCTATTCTCGAATTCAAATCTTGTGGATGACATGTATGTAGAAGGGGATATGGCCACGTTAAACCCCACGAAATGGTCACTCGATAAAGCATAAGAAATTAGTCTGGACCTACCGGGACTAGGATATCCTCCTACCAAAAAAAAAAATTAAGTCCCACATAATATTATTTAATTAATCTGCATTACATAATTCAATATCAAACCAGTTCAGTTATCATTTCAATAAAATTAATACCCAAAAACCATTCCTTTGGAGATATTGTGAGTACAAAGAAACGGGTGTCATGTATCATAGAAGGCAAATATTCCAACAATATCCTTCATGATGCTGCTCCAATTAGAGATCCAAAAGTATATTTATGTATGAGTTTTCATAAATTTTAGCATATAATAAAAAAAAATTAAATCCAAAAGAATACAAAAATATACTAATTTCATTTTATTGGTGCTGGACTGCAACCATAAAGACAATATCAATTCTTTCCTACTCCCTCGTGTCTATTTTCTACAAAATTTGAAAATTTTTTATTGTTTTAGATTTTAAATTAGTAATTAACATAAACTTAAATGACATATTAAAAATTTGAGATATAATTTTAAATGGCTAAGATTTGGAACATGATTATTATTATATAATTATTTCAACATTAATGCGACGAATATAGTTATTAGTCAATAAATTTAATTGGTATGTATTCAAAATTATTCAAATTTAATTAATTTTTAAATTTGATTCCAATCAAGTAAAATATAATTTTAAGTTAGTCAAAATTCATCATTGTAACTGATATTATATATAGGATTGGATTGAAGAGAGATGATCATCAATATAAATAGATATATGTTTACGTAATTATGTAGTAAATTATTAGTGTATGCATGCACGAGAAATGCCTATTTGTTATAATATTTTGAAAATTCAATAATTATTTCATACGTATCCGTAGCATAATTCTTTTGTTATAAACGTTTTGTGAATTTAAAGTCATAGTAATACCATCAACATAATAATGTCAAAATTATCTTTTAAATGTATGAAGTTAAAAAATTATTATATTAAAAATACAATGACATCATTGTCTAGAAGAAAATGATTTAGAAATTTCTAAGAGATAATGTTAATCATTTATCAGTAAATGAAAGTATCACCGATTTATATCAACAAGACTAATTGCTATTCTAATGATTATTAAATAAGAACTATATATAATATATTTTAATGTTAAACCTCATAAATGAAACTTAAAATATAAGTGTAACTATTTTAGATTAATAGAATACATTTTCATGAAATCAAATTTTGGCATCCTCTTTTTTTTAGGTGGAAGAATGGGTATTCTCCTTTATTTATTTATTTATTAATCATATTAGACATAAAAAAAAATTAGTTGACTTCAAGTAATCTTTCATACGAATCAAATAAATATAATAAACATTGATTTTAAGTAGAAAAAATAACTAAAAAAATGCAATCATTAAAAAGAAAAATGAAAATATCAAATTTGCTAAGCTACAATTATTATATAATTAGAGAACAAAAATGCATATTAAATCATAAAAAAATAGAATCATAATTTATATCGGTAAAAAATACATTATTATTCTAGGAAATGATTAAAATAAACGAAAAAACATACAAAAGTCAATTACTCTAGAACATACACTTATGAATTGCAATATATATATTGTTGAGTTAATCATCAAAATCGTCCATAAAGTTTATAAAGTCGATAAAAATGACTTCGAATTTTATTAATGACAAAAAATGTTCTCCAATTATTTAGAAACGTGACAAAAGTATAATTTTGTCGAATTTTTAAATAATTTAAAGGTATTTTTGTCGTTAATAAAATTGATGTCATTTTTGTCCATTTTTTAAAATTTCATAGTCAATTTTGATGATTAACTCTATATTGTTCAAGATATAATAAAGAATCAATGTAATTATTAAAAAGATATGATATATAATTTTGTAATTATTAACAAATCTCACTATAATAATTAATTATTAATGTTAATAAATTCGATCATTCATGTAAAAAATCCTATCATTTAATAATTAATACATTTTCCAAAATAAGATTTAAAGGAGAGACATGTGAAGAATGATATGTGTGTTATGTCATGTCTGACTACTATGGATTGTGATGATTAATTAAGTACAATTAATTTGATATAATTATTATATTATATGAATGATTTATGTAATTAATTACTTTTTTAAATAATTATTTAATAAATATTGATTTATATTTCAACTAATATAAGTAATATTAATTTATTTCCTAAACTTTTGCATCATTAAAAAGAGATATAGACATATTGACACCATAATATTATATGTCAGCATATCTGTGAGTCGTAACCACTAATTAATTACAATTAATGAAAAAAAATCTTAATGAAAAAGAACATATTAATTATCTTCTACAAAGATCAAAACGTTTGTAAACAAATTAATAATCCCTTTAATAATTATTAATCAAAATATAGTGACATGGAAATTATAACAAATTAAAAAGTTAGTAAATAAAATAATAACATCTTTAAGAACTATTAGTTAAAATATAAAAAGGGAAATAAAAGAAAAAAATCAACAAAACTCACTTGCTCTAAAATAAAAATATATGAAGTGCAAATGATACACTTTATATATAATGTTTAATATATAACAAAGAATCAATACAATTATTAAAAATATATGATGTATAATTTTATAATTATTGACAAATTTTATTGTAATTAATTATTAGTTAATAAATTTTGTCATTTAATAAATAATATACTTTCTAAAATAATATTTAGAAGAGACTTTTAAAAACTAATACCAAAATGTGTCACGTCAGCATGTTTGTCGTATAAATGATTAATTAATTAATTATAATTGATTTGGTATGATCATTATATAATATAATTTATGTGATTAATTATTTTCCCAATAATAATTTAGTAATATTTTAACTCATATAATTAATATAAATTATTTTCCTAAAAAAATAGAACAAATTTCTACACATATATTTAACATATTATTATATATTAAGTACAAATTAAAAAAAATTAAAAACAAATACACTAAACAAAAAGAATCAATGATAAACAATTATTCAAAAAGAATTTACTTAAATCGAAAACAAATAAACGATGTAGTATATATGAAGAGTATGATGCGAACCAGTAATCAAAATAGTATGTATTAATGAACTAATGAATAATTAGGTACTTAATAAATGTGAAGATAAGGTATGAAGATAAAATAAATGGTATCATATAATTAAAAAATGAAATCTTATACCTCCTTTAAAGCGCCGGTTTTCCCTCTCCCTTGCAAGCAGGTGCTGTCGGCCTCTCCTTGCCTGACCTTGGCGGGATTTTCATTTTCGTGCTTCCTCAGTCTGTGTGCTGCTAGGTTTTCTGGATGCTGCAGTTTTGGCTGTGCTTTGACGGTGGGCGGTGCGGCGCTGTGCTTTGCTGCTGGATTTGGATACTTGGTCCTTGATTGCAACCTATATAAGCTGCTACATGGTTTCCTCGTCCAGCCTGTGCTTCCTTCTTCGCGATTTGGTTTTGTGCGCGAAAATCGGGTCGAGTTTGGTGCGGCGCTTGTCACCACTCGTGGTCGCTGGATGAGGGGTGCTGCCTGTGTGCCCTTTATAAGCGGGGATGAGGCTTGAGCTCTTCCCTCGTGACTGCGTCTCAGACAACCCTGGTGAGTGATTTTAGCACTGCAGTTTGTTTCATCACCGTCCTGATACGCCTCTTTTTTTTCTTCATTCCATTAATTCATAGATTCTGTTGCCTTTTCCTTTTTCTTAGGGATTGTTGATTCTAATCTTTAAGTTCGGTACATTCCTGGGTTATTTTGACTGCATATGCATGTTCAACTTCGAATTTAATTATCTTGTGCTTTATAATTTAGCATGAAATGGAGATTTTGAGGCTGACATAAAGCTGTAACTGATTCTGAACAAACTTGTGATGGTATATATTTCAAGGAATGCTATAAGCAGCTCAACAGATAACTAATTCTGTACAAACTTGTGATGGTATATATTTCATCATTGAGTCCTTTTCTATTTCTTTCTGGGGAAACAAATCGTTTTAGTTTGTCTCTGGGACTATTTCTACGCTGTACGAAGGTGAAGTAATTGGATCATGATTTAATTCAGTATAATATTTTTGGGTTGATTTTCTTTAGTTACATAAGCCAAAAATACATAAATTTTCAATGTAATTTTAAGTATATGCATTACTTCTATCATTGATCATGAACTGTGTCATAATTTTGAATAATTTAGTTATGATATTAATAACAGAAAAAAGTTAATATATGCGAATTCTTTATTGTGATTTAATGTGTTCCTTGCCATTGTTATTTGTCGATAGTTAATGTATTCTAATTGTTTGTGTATATGATTCTGAGAAGGAAAACACGGGTTGTCAAGTTTATGGACAAACAATGAGTAATGATCATCACAGCGACTTGATTCAAATGGGTATTCACCCCTCCTTGATTTGGACAGAAACTACTCACAAGCTTCCAAATGTAATTTATTGTGCTCCACCTTCCCGGACCCCATTATGCTGGTGATGTTAGGTGAGAAATCTAAGAGTTGAGTCCATCATTAATTTATATTTGGTAATTAAAGGTTAAAGGGGTATGGTCATCGGCTATAATGATCAACTTGAATATTCTAAGATTGCTTCATTTATACAACTTAGTTATTATCTATTGATAACCCTGTGAAAAGTGAGATTTACTTGCAATAGGAAAGTTTGCTATGTAGTAGTTGTATTCTGTTGGGAAAATTCAGGTTCAAATCAGAACCTATCTAATAACGGAAGTACTAAAATAATTTTTTCACAACCTGTGCAGTTAAATAGGTAACACAAAAGATACTTCAAGCAGCAGATAATATGCAGAAATTAATAACAGGAGACACAATCAATTTTTATCATAGGAAAACTCCCAAAAGAGGGACAAAAAACCCACGGGGTCTAGTTCAGCAAAATTTTCCACTATCAATAATAATGGGTACACAACCAGTCCTCCTAGTAACACTAGGATATCTCAACAATCAACAAAATACATTGGAACCAACATAAACCCTCCACAAAGTGAGTATCTCAAATCAGATACAAGAGAAGACAATAATACTAGCAGGTTATATCCTAATGTTCAGTACTACACCAGGAATAACATACTGAAATCTTATAAGAAACAGAGCAAGTTTACCAAGTCAAGATGTGAACATTGGAACCGCTCTTTTTCTTTTTCTTCTTCTCTTTTGCGCCGTTGGAGCACGGCTGCTGTTTTTCTTCTTTCTTTTTCAAATCCCTAATTCTCATTGTGGCTTATATATACCACTTCTTCTTTTATTATTATTATTATTATTATTATTATTATTATAGATTTTGGGCCCCCACTTATATTTGGGGAGCTCATTGTGGCTTATATATACTACTTCTTCTTCTATTATAGGTTTTGGACCCTCACTTATATACCACTTCTTCTTCTCTCTGCATGAATCAAATTTTATTGTAGGTAAACTTTTAGTCATCATATCTGAATCATTGTCGTCAGTATGGATCTTTTCAAGTGTATATATACTCCTTCATCTCTAGCGCCTGACGTATCCAATGATACCTCACCTATATGTGCTTTGATCTGGAATGAAATGTCGGATTTTTGCTGTGATAAATAACACTCTGACTGTCACAATACAACACAAACTTCTCTTGATCTATACCCAACTCTCATAGAAATTTCTTTATCCATAGGAGTTCCTTAGAAGCTTCAACAACAGCAATGTACTCTGCCTCTGTTGTAGACAATGCAACACATTTCTGAAGTCGAGATTGCCAAGACACAGCTCCCCCTGCAAAAGTCATCATATAACCAGAAGTAGATTTCCTTGAATCAAGATCCCCAGTCATATCTGGATCTGTGTAACCATCCAACACAGGTTGATCACTCCCAAAGCATAAACATACTTTAGAAGTACCATTAAGGTATCTTAGAATCCACTTCACTGCTTGCCAGTGTTCTTTACCAGGATTAGAGAAATAACGACTAACAATTCCAACAGCATGAGCAATATCCGACATTTTGCAAATCATAGCATACATCAAACTGCCAACCGCAGATGCATATGGAATCTTCTTCATTTCTTCTTTTTCTTTCTCACTTGCAGGACATTGCTTTGAGCTCAGCTTGAAATGACTAGCAAGTGGAGTACTAGCCGATTTGGAATTACTCATGTCAAACCTCTCTAAAACATTCTCAATGTACTTCTGCTGCAATAACCACAGTTTTCCATTCTTCCTGTCATGAGTTATCCTCATGCCAATAATCTTATTTGCAGGACCTAAATCCTTCATAGCAAAGGATTTGCTCAAGTCTTTCTTAAGACTTTCAATCTTCTTTGTGTCATGACCAATAATCAACATGTCATCAACATAAAGCAAGAGAAAGATAAAATCACCATCAGAGAATTTCTTGACATAAACACAGTGATCAGAAGAGGTCTTAATATACCCATAATGGTCCATAAAGGAATCAAACTTCTTGTACCACTGTCTTGGAGCTTGCTTCAGCCCATATAAGATTTTCTTCAACTTGCAAACAAGCTGCTCCTTTCCTTTAACCGCGAAACCCTCTGGTTGCTCCATGTAAATTTCTTTATCTATGTCACCGTGAAGAAATGCAGTCTTCACATCAAGCTGCTCAACCTCCAAATTCAAGCTAGCAGCTAACCCAAGCACAACTCGAATAGAGAACATCTTCATCACCGGTGAGAAAATCTCTTCCAAGTCAATACCTTTCTTCTGTTCAAAGCCTTTCACAACCAACTGGGCTTTGTACCTTGGCTTTAAGACATATTCATCTACTTTCAGCTTGAACACCCATTTATTCTTGAAAACTTTCTTACCCTTCGATAATTTCACCAACTCAAAAGTCTGATTCACATGCAAGGATTTCATTTCATCTTGCATGACATTCAACCAATTTTCTTTATGCTCATCAGACATAGCTTCCTGGTAGCTCTCTGGCTCCTCAATTTCAGTGTTCATCACATACTCATGAGGAGAGTATTTATGAGAGGGATTACGCTCTCTAGTAGATCTTCTCAATTGAGGCTCAACTGCTGGTTCTTCAACATTTGGTGGAACTTCTGCATCTGGCACCTCAGGTTGAGGTGTAGGATCATCACCATCATTATCCGCTTGTACATCTCCCCCATCAACAGGAGGACTAGTGGAAGAACTAGATTCATCGTCAAGACAACGTTTAACAGTTGTTGTTATTGGCTTATCTGTCTTCTCAAAGTCTTCAATAGTTTGGTCTTCAAGAAAAATCACATCTCGACTTCTAATTATTTTCTTGGTCTTAGGATCCCATAACCTGTAACCAAAGTCTTCGTGACCATAACCCATGAAGATACACTGCCTTGACTTTCCATCAAGTTTAGACCTTTCATCTCTTGGAATGTGAACAAAAGCTCTGCAGTCAAACACTCTCAAGTGACTGTAAGAAACATCTTTCCCTCTCCAGACTTTCTCTGGAACATCACAACCTAGTGGAACTGAAGGAGAAAGGTTGATCAAATCTACTGCAGTCCTCATTGCTTCACCCCAAAAGGATTTTGACAATTTTGCATGAGAGAGCATACACCTGACTCTATCATTGATAGTGCGATTAATTCTCTCTGCAACTCCATTATGTTGAGGAGTCTTGGGAACTGTCTTCTCAAGCTTGATCCCATGTCCTTTGCAATACTCTTCAGATGGACCCTTGTATTCACCACTATTATCTACTCCGACACATTTCAACTTCCTTCCTGTTTCTCTTTCAACACTTGCATGAAAGTGTTTGAAGACATCGAGCACCTGGTCCTTAGATTTCAAAACAAAAGCCCACATTTTTCTAGAATAATCATCAATAAAGGTAACAAAATATGTTGCACCTCCTAGTGTCTTAGCATCCATAGGGCAAACATCAGTGTGAACTAAATCTAGAACATGTGATTTCCTATGAGGTCCAGAATTATAAAATGATACTCTAGCATGCTTACCAACAAAACAATGAGTGCAAGTATTTAAAGTTGTACCTTTCACTGGAAGTGAGTGTCTCTTGGCTAAGACATTGAGTCCTTTCTCACTCAAGTGGCCAAGACGCGTATGCCGTAAATCAGAAGAGGAATCATCAGCTACATTCACATCTTCTTTGCACAACTTTGCTTGCAACCGGTAAAGAGTAGAATGAGTGTTGTCTTCTTTAACAACAATAAGAGCCCCTTTGGTAATCTTGCAGTTTCCACCACCAAAGGAAGTACATTACCCTTCTTGGTCCAATGCCTTCAATGAAATCAGATTGAACCGCATATCTGGCGCATGCCTAACATTCTTCAACTGCAACTTGCATCCCAAACTGGTTTCAAGCCACAAATCTCCCATGCCAATGATGTCACACACCCCTTTATCTCCCAATTTGATCTTGCCAAAATTTCCACCAGTATACGAAATGAAAATTTCACGTCTCGGAGTTACGTGACATGAGGCACCAGAATCCATAATCCAAGTAGAATCATCACAGACAAGATTAACATAATTTTCATCATAAGTGATAAGAACATCATCATAAACAACAGCAGCAGTTTCATTATCACTTTCTTTACCTTTGTCTTCATTTCTTCCCCTTGACTGTTCTCTTTTCAAGAACCTGCGATTCCTCCTAATATGCCCCGGCTTGCCACAATGATAACAAGTGAAAGTTGACTATTTCTTTGGCGGTGCTGGCTTGGACTTTCCTTTTGATTTTCCTCGGCTCTCTGACCTGTCAGTACTGTGAGGTTTTCTAGATTGACTTCTCCCCCATGACTCTGAAACAAGTTCTTCTGATTGGGAGGATGTATTGATCAAACTCCGCTCTTTTCTTCTGGCTTCTTCATTCAACATGCTCTCTTTTATCATTGACAACGTCAACTTCCCATTTGGAGCTGAGTTAGTCAGTGTCACAACCAGAACTTCCCAACTATCAAGTAGAGAACTAAGCAACAACAAGGCTTGCAACTCA
>JASCZI010212100.1:0-23876 GCA_036250425.1 Stylosanthes scabra
GTCGTTGTTTTGCTTTCAAGAATAGTTCCTCAAATCTTTTGTTGGTTGTCATTCATCAAAACCTAAAACATAACCTTTGCATACAAGCAATCATGGTTTACAAGAAGAATACCTGTAGATGAGAACAAGAAAGGGAGCACGTCCGAACAACGAGCACGAAGCACCAAACAGCAAGAAAAGAACCTTCGAAGAGAGAAAATGGCAGAGGAAAGAGCAACTCGCAGAAGTGAGGGAAAGTAAAAAAGTCCTTTGACTCCCCCAAAGCCTTCTTAAACACGCCTTGGAGAACTCAGGGGGCAGAGGAGTAATGGGACGGTTTCAGAAATCTCGAAAACCGCTCCCACGACCTTTACTTTCCTTCGCCACGTCACCAAAGAAAGACGAAACATCCCCCCTCAAACGCGTGGACCACAAAGAAACACGTAGCAGCCAGAACTTAAGTGAACGGAAATCACCTCACGGGCACCAAGCCGCCGGAAGTCATCAATGAACCACCCGGAAATGGGCCACAAAGCAGATCATAAACTCGCAAGCTTGGCCCAAAAGTCTCAAGCTCCCGAGTGGGGGCAATGTTACGGACCAGCCTCCAAGGCCCAAAACCATCAAAGAATAAGGCCATAAGAGTGGCCCACAAGTAAAGATAAATCATCTAAGATAAGGAAAGATTAGATACAATCTTAACAGATCCCAAAAAGATCTCAACAACCAACAACTATATAAATAGGGGGCATCACCCCCTCAAGGTACACACTCTCTTAACCTACCTCACTCTAATAGATCTAGAATTCCCCAATCCTATTTCGGGTTTCTAGAGCTATTCACCTCCAAATCAACCCCTTCTCGGCTATAACCCTCGGCTACGTCGTAGGGTTCATCACCGAAGGCACATCTTCTTATTCCTAACTTCAACCCCCTTCCATTCGAAGTCCTCTTGGACAATCGTTAAGGGCCCATCCTTAACAGAATTAAAAGATTTGATAATTATGTCGTCAAAAGTTTATTCTTCAGGTGGATACTTAACTTTGAAAGAATTATTTATAGTGCAGCCTATATAAATAAATATACATAAATATAAGATGACTGATTTAGTAAATTATTTTTGTTCCCGTATAATTTTTATAGGCAAGCTAAGAACAAAATTAAATATGAATTTTATTTATAGAAATAATTAGTTAGGGAATTTAATGGAAATATAATGGAAACTAATCATGAATATGAATATGGAGATTTTATGGTCTCTATATTCATATTCATGCACCTTATATTATATATCAAGTTGGACAATTAAAAAGCTTATGTAAGTATTTTTATGAAAACTAATGGAAACTGATAATGAATACAGGAATGTATTGTAATGAAAGGTATTATATTTAAATTAACATCTATAAATTTAAATAAATAACATTTATAATTATATATTTATAAGATATAATAATATATATTTAATTCCATAGTTGAGAAATTTCATAATTTAGAGCTAGGAGATGAGAAGTATCAAAAGAAATGAAGGAAAGAGAGAAGTAGAGGAGTGAGTTTGGGGCAAAGAACGATTATACAGTATTCTAACCAGCTAAATTAGCTTTACAGTTAACCAACTATTCTAACAACTTAATTACATAAAACTTATGATAAATATCATTCACTATTACTATTATCTAACAATAGTAATTTATTAATAAAAATAAAAGCTAAAAATAGAAAAATTATGATTATCATGATAAAAAAAAGTATGGTTATCAAACTTTTTTTTTTAGAATGCAAACCACGAATTCAAGATATGTAATTAAAAAATACAATGCAAGTGTAATAAATTAGAAATTTATCTATAGACATTATTAATTAAGGAATCTAATCAAAATAATATATTAGGAATCAAATCATAGCTATAGATAATTAAATAGACACAAGTTTAAAATATAAAATACACGAATTCCTCATATATATTTATCTTTTCTAATTTTTTTAAAAAATATATTGAATGTGTGTACAAACTGAATAGATTCATAAAGAATAAATTTAAAAAATATAATTTGAATAGAAAAAAATATTCATAACAAAAATTATAACTGTAATTGATAAGAATAACAGTAAGTGATGTAAGTGTGTAACTAAAACTAACTCTTGTGAAGTTGTGGTGTTTAGTCTCTTCATTTAGAGATAGAGTTTGTTACGTTACTCCTTTATCCAACATATTTTAGATATACATAAAAATTAATTATTAGTATATAATATATTAAAATATAAAATATATATTAAAAATAATTAAATTATATATTTATTTATATATTAATAGATAATGGTGGATTTAGGGGTGCAAATAAAATTTCTTTATATATAAGCTTCTGTACCCACCATATCCATGTGAATCTCATCATTCATGAGCAATAAAAGATTTACAATTCAATTCTTGATTCTCTTCTTTTGTGCTCTTCTTCTTCCTTAGCTTTACAAGCTTTCTTTCAATAATATTTGAATTTATTTATTCTATACCATTGCTCAATATTTTTATGAATCACAAAAAATATATATAAAATTATCTTGTACAAAAATTAAAAATGTAAACAAAATTTTTTTTAGAAAATTAAAATAATCAATATACATAAATACAAAAAATAGATATTTTTTATGCACAGACAACACAGCTACATAATTTAAAAGAGTTATGCTATTTCTACACTAAAATCAGCCACTAGTATACAAATAGGTATATACGCTATAATATTTAAAATTAAAAATAAATCCTAGCCTCAACTAAAGACGCGTCCTTCAGTCATACACAGATGCACTTTATTTTTCTCTTGTAGCAATAACTTAGTCTCGTCTATTATCCCTGCTTCTATACTTTTATTACATAAGGTTTTGGCAGCTTCTTAATTGTTGGTAACCTTCATTCTTCTTTGTTTGATTTTTTTTCTTTTATTCTCAATTTTTTTATAATTTGATTATTATCTTTATTATATTTAATTATAATTAAATCTTGTATATGATTTGTAATATTATAATTATAATTGAGTTTAAATTTTGATTTGAATTTTATAGTTTGATTATTGTTTAAATTATGTTTGATTATAATAAGATTTTGAAGTATAATTTAAAAAGTGTTTGATTATAGTCGAATTTTGAAATATAATTTTAATTTTGATTATTGAATTTGATTATTATTTTAAGTGTGTTTGATTATAATTAAAATTTAAAATATAACTTAGAGTGTGTTTGATTATAATTTATTATAGTATGAGTTTGAACTTTAATTTACTTTTTTAATTTGATTATTATTTTAAGTGTGTTTGATTATAATAAGATTTTATGATATGATTTATAATGTGTTTGATTATTACTTTAAATAAATTTAATTATAATCGAATTTTAGAGTATCATTTATAAACTTTTATTTATTAAATATTTTATAATTTATAGCCTTCAAATTCTCTATTTATTTTTTTTCTTGTTACAAGCAATTTTTTTAATTATGGTTTAAAATTATTTTCAAATATGTTGTGGGTGTTTATTGATTTTGCAATATGTTTATATCTTTATATTTATGATTTTATAATTTACAAAAAGGAAGGTCATGTATATGATTGAATCATAAGCGAGAGAAAATAAGTTATTAAAACGGATTTGGGAGGATCACACATCACTAATCAAAATTATTTTGCTAGCGCGTATAGGATCGTGTATATTTAGCTGATTTTGGTGTGTAAATAGAATTATTCAATTTAAAATTAAGGCATATTAGCTAAATCTTTTGAATTCTTTTTTTATTAAAGTAAATATTTAAGTAGGTCTGATAGCGAATCGTTAATGCAATTAAATATAGATTGGGCCTTCATCTATATCTTTATTAAAATTTAAAAATTCAAAGTATAAATACTATAACAAACTCTTTTACTCTCTGATATCTCTCTCTTTCTTTCTTTCTTTCTTTCTTTCTTTCTTCTCTGCTCTTTCTCTCCGTGTTGTTCATCAGAACCATGGATGCCGAAGAAGATTTAGAGCTCAAGAAAAGTTCCGAAACTAATAATTACTTTAAGGTACATACATAACTCAGAAAAAATCACATCGTTTTAATTTATGCTCTATTTTTTCTGCTGTATGTTTATTTGTATATATATCATTATCAATATCATACCTTAATGCTTGATATTCTAAATTTCTTTGTAGTTTCTACCTCTATATATATTCATGCATAATGGTACGGTTATCATATTATATTATTACATGCAGATCCTTGAAGAACTTGATTTCATATGCGTGTTTAATTAATTTCATTTTGGCCCCATCAAGCTTCTGCATGCTGAAGATGGTTTTTTTTTTTTTTTTTTTTTGTTAATTCCCATCTATAATTTCTAGTAAAATAGTTAATTTCTTGTTTTCAAATGCAGAATTTTTGTTTTCTAATATAATATTATTTGCAACAGTTGGATAATGAAGAGGTGTGAATTCAAGAATATAATAGTACAAGTTGTTTGAAAGAATCTTATTAGTGTTATTATTATATGTATTTGCATGCCACCTGTTTTTCTAAACTATGTCTGAATAAAATTATCCCTGAATAGAATTACATAAAAGGTAGGAATATATTTTGAAAATTTTAATTTTTGGTATATTATACCAATATAAAGAAGTCACATAAAGATTTAGAAATTCAATCTAGCTAGCTAACAAAGAAGTTATAATAACTGCGAAGAAAAACTAGATTATTCTTTTAGGAAAAATTTTCTAAATTTGTTAAATTTATAAAATGGTAAATTAAAGTAATATTTTAATTAATTTATATATCTTATGAGTTCTACTATTTCAATTTAAGGATAATTAGAGCATTATTTTTTTAATAAATGATTAATAAAGTAAACTTAATCCATTCTTTTAAACTGATAAAATATTAAAAATATTACTATTAGTCTATTATAAATTTATATACAGTTAACTTCATATGAAGTAATATTTATTTAATTTTTAAATAATTTAATATGAATAGGCCATTATTAAAAACGATCATGAGGAAAGACTCATCTCACCGTTCACAAGAGATGGGTCTGTTGATTGCTATGGAAGGCCAGCTATGAAAGATGCAACAGGTGGATGGAGAAGTGCCATATTATTATTAGGTATTTATTTTCATCCTTTATTTGACTTATTTAATTTGTAAAACTATACTCTGCTTCTATGTGTTGAGGTCCTTACTTTTTTTGTTTAATTTTGTGTGACATATACTAATTAATTCAATTATTTTATTATTACCTTTTAGCTTTAATTTTCATTGTTATTGTTATATACACATACATATATATATTTTTTTAGTAACTGTAGAATTGTAAAATTGAATCAGCTAATCAAGGGCTATTTGCATTGGCTTTTACTGGAGTTGAAGTAAATATGGTTCTGTTCTCAAAGTTAGTATTGAGACAAACTAATGCAGAGGCAGCAAACACTTTTAGCATATGGATGGCCACAACCTATTTATTCTCACTCATTGGTGCTTTTCTTAGTGATTCATACTTGGGGAGATACCTTACTTGCATTATATTTCAAGCTGTATTAATTATTGTAAGTGATTATTATACATTTACATGCATATACTATTTTAACAAGATATGGATAGGTTATTAGGTTTCTCTATACAAATAATTTATTATTTTGTTTACGAGTAGTGCTAGGTAGCCGACAAGAAAAAAACACAACGTACAAAAATCGCACGAAAATTGATCACTCAAATAGTAAAAGACTGATCATCCGAAAAAATAGAAAATAGATTATTCGAAATAATAGGAACATATCATTCAAGAGTATAACATATCTATTTTATTTATAGAAGCATCAATTATGATATCATGGTATAAAATCTAAAGTTTAGCTTTCATCCTCTTATGTAGGGTTTGGTGATATTATCCTTATCAACTCCTTTTCTACTCAAACTAGATGATTGTGGCAAAATAGGTTTGTTATGTGAACCTCATTCACCAATTCAAGTGGCAATACTCTACATATCATTATACTTAATTGCTCTTGGAAATGGAGCTGCTGATCCTTGTTTAGCTACATTTGGAGCAGACCAATTTGATGAAGAAGATCCTAAAGAACAAAGGTCTAAGGCTTCATTTTATAGCTATTACTATGTGGCATTGAATTTGGGATGTTTAGTAGCTGAGACAATTTTGACTTATATAGAGACTTCAGGTGAATGGATATTAGGGTTTTGGATATGTACTTGTAGTGCTCTATTTTCCTTCCTTCTTTTGTTGAGTGGAACTCCAAGGTATAGGCACTTTAAGCCTATTGAAAACCCTGTATCTATTTTTGCAAATGTGATAGTTGCCTCTTTTAGGAAAAGGAAATTTCAATTGCCAACAAATGAAGAAGATCTCTTTGAATTTCAAGAAGACAATACCAATGGTGTTACAAGAATGTACCACACAGATGGTCTCAAGTAAGTCTCTTAAGAATATATGAAAACTTAAGTGTTTATACTTTTCTTAAATGTAAAACAAGGATAAATTGATTTGAATTAATTTACATATACCACTGTACACTTCGATACACACTTATTTTATTTTATTTTTTTTTATTTATGTGTGTGATGTACATTATTTCTGTGCTATATGTAATTGTTTTTATGCTATTGTATGTTCTGTTCATGTGTTTTGTGAATTTTTCTGTGTTGATGTTTATATTTTCTGTGTTGTAAATGAGATGTATGGAGGTGTATAATAATATAGTGATACATATAGCATTACCGAATTGATTTATATGCTTTTATCTACGAGTTTAAACTTTTGAAAATTAGTTTTTTGTTATGGTATATAGCAGCTTATGAAAGATTTAAAATTCGATCATTGTTCTCTCATTTTGATGGACAAATATATACTCTAGGAATTTTTTTTTGTTATAGAATTTTATGGTTGTCTCTAATTATTTCTTTGTTTCATTTTGAATTGGTATAACAAACAGATTTCTTGATCATGCTGCCATTATTTCTATGGAAGAATGGAATACCTTGCTAAGCATGGACCAAAATCCAAACCCTTGGTATCTTTGTACTATAACACAAGTTGAAGAAGTGAAATGTATTTTAAGATTGTTACCAGTGTGGCTATGTACAATTTTTCCCTCTGCCATCTTCATACAGATACTCTCTCTATTTGTCGAGCAAGGCGCTACGATGGACAGAACGTTTCTGAATTTTCAAGTCCCTCCGGCCAGCATGACCGCATTCAACATCATAAGTACAACAATGTTTATTTTGGTGTTTGACACATTCATAGTACCATTATATGTGAAATTGATGAAACAAGATCCAAAACCTCTTAGTGAGTTAAGAAGAATTGGCATTGGTTTAGGTGTTTCAATAGTAGCATTGATAGTTGCTGGCTTTGTTGAGAGAAAGAGACTTGAACTTGCTAGTCAAAACAAAAGTGAGGAGACAAGTTCTTTGAGTATTTTTTGGCAAGCGCCGCAATATTTGCTAGTTGGAGTCGCGGAGGCTTTTATATATGTGGCACAAATGGAGTTTTTTTCGTCGCAAACGCCCGACGGAGTAAAAGGGTTGGGAATAGGGCTGTCGATGTCTTCGTCGGCAGTTGGTAGTTATGTTGCCAACATTGTTTTGACAATGGTAATGAAGATAACTTCAAGACATGGACAACCTGGTTGGGTTTCACCAAATCTAAATGAGGGTCATTTGGACAGGTTTTTCTTCTTGTGTGCTTTTTTAACATTCATTAACTTGATAGTATATATTATATGTGCTAGAAGATATAAGGATATATCATGGGAGAAGAGTGAAGAAGCAAACAATGAGGATGTTGTAATTTAGATTGAGATTAGGGTAACAAATTTTGGTTTATATTATTGGTAGAATAATATGTGAATTAGTTAGATAAGAAAATATAGGAATATGCCATGAAACTTCACACTTGTCTACTAATAGGGTTGGAAAAAAAAACCCTAGAGTCATCTCATTGCATATGAAAAATGTAAGAAGAAAATTACAATATGCCAATATGTCTATTTTAACACTTTAGACTAATTTTTGTTAATTGATTGAAACATTGTTAACATAGTTAATTTGCACATTTGAAAAAGTATAAGGAATTAACTTCCACCACTTTAACTAAATAACTAAAGTACAAAAATATTCAATATACCAACCACATTTGAAACTTTTGTTTAGTTTCAATTATCTAATGGTTACTATCTCCCATGTTAAAATAAACCAGAAAAGCTTATTCGTCTAAGATTGACCACAAAAATACAAGATCACAAAACATTGATATGATATTCTATAGTTCTTCAATCATTTAAATCTAAAAATATAAATATATTTGAAAATGTGCTAACATCAAAGAAGTAGCAATCTATTTATTACATAAATGTTCACAGAGCAAACTAAATGTATTGTGCTGCACACATTTTTTCAGTAGCCAAAGCACAAGTACATGTAAACCCCTTTTATGAATGCTTGCTTTGAGTGAAGGTAACCTAAAATTCAATGCTACTCTTAGAAGCTATTTAAAGGATTGCATTGAAGATTTAATCATTTTGCAATCTTAGCAGTCAGTTCTCTCACCAGCTTAGCGGCTACCATGGCGGTCATTCCATCAACTGTATCACGCTGTGGGTTGAATTCGACCACGTCTGCAGCAACAATGTCGCCTTGAAGGTTGTGTAGGATGTTGAGAACGTCGCGGAAAGAGAGACCTCCTGGTTCGATATGAGAGACTCCAGGAGCAAACGCAGGATCAAGACAATCCACATCTATTGAGACATACACACCTTTTACACCCTCCCCAAGTTTCTGCAACAGGCAACCTTAAAGTTTTAAAATCAAGGAACACCAAATTGCAAAATATAAGATTATAGCTTGTAATTCGAAACAAAAATCCAGAGAAGTTCATTCAGTCAACCCTAGTAATTATTGTAAGGTAAATGCCTTTGCAATTGCAACAAGGACGAGAAAGATTAGAATAAGGTCTAGAAACATTGGTACGAAATATAAATTTTAAGGGAGGGAGGGAGGGAGGGAGAGAGAGAGAGAGAGACCAGGTTTTCTAAATATTCGCAATCTCTTGAAAATGTTCGCATTTCATATTGCTCAACCCCAAATTTTTTGCCTTGCTCGCGCCCTTCTACTGTTATTGATCTTATGCCAACCTGAAACAAATTGAGGAAGCTAAGAATATATGATACATCCTGAAAACCATGGATGAAGATTGAAAAATTCACCATAAGTGGTGAAGAGAAATCAGACAAAAGATAATAATACAATATGATTGTAGAGAATAACAATGGATTAAATTTGGGAAATGCATAATCAAATTGTAATGTTTGGATGCAAATGCCATAAAAATATCAAGAGTCAAAAGATAAAAATAAATAATTGCCTGCAAGAGTCGCCTGGCATAACCACCTTCCATGATTCGAGCAAAAGAAGAAGCATGTGAATACTTGTTTCCTTCAAAGCAATGATAGATATCAGGATGTGCATCGAGATGAAGAATATCAACTGGTCCTCCAAGCTTCTCAGAGACGGCTCGAACAACTGGATATGATATTGAGTGATCGCCACCTAAAACTAAGGGTCGTAATGGAGCCTGAAGAATGTAGAGAACACGAAAAATCAAGCTTCATCTGGTTCAAACAAAAATTTAATAGAGCAGCATGATAACATGTGATAGAAGATCTAATTCTACAAAACATAATTATTTATTGTTCCAATCTAAGTGAAGTTCTATTCATAAATAAATTCAACATATGGAATTCTGGGGCCATCAAGAAGTTGATCTCATCAATCATCATTTTATAATTGCACCCACATTTTATAATTTGATTAATCAACAAGTTTCAATGCAAAATCCTGATATAAAACAGTTGGGGGAAATCTTTCACTGGATTAAACAAAAAAGAATCGGCTTGCAGTGCTTGTTATACTAAGCCTAAGTTTATTAAATTAAAATAAAAAATAATTATAATAATGTGATTGTGTTTAGAGCAGAACTCCACAATTCTGTACTTTACCTCCTCCATCACTAGCTTGACAGATTCACTTATGACATTCATCAATCTGTCATCATCTACCCCACAATCTCGAATTTCTTGGACAGGGACATCGCCAACGTCAGTAAGTACTCGTGGATCCTCTAATTCCTTTCCTGCAAAGCCAGAACCAAGCTACCACAAGCTCATCATTATCAAACAAATTTCAGCAAGTGTGAAGTCACTGAGCAGAATGAGAGTGAGCCATATCCCATTAAATAAATTGCTTTGAATGACCATTTTAGCTTCACAAGTAATGAATTAAAGAAATGCAGGTTAGACTCTTGGTGCAAAGAACAAGAAGAGGGAAATCATATGCCTATGTTGATTGGGAATCCTAAAACCAAACAATATAAAATGTCCAATTTAACACCCTAACAAATAATATCAACAATTACAAAGGTCAAAGTTAGAGGAAAGGTTTGCATTCTTGAGTCTTTCTACTACCAAGATTTCAGGCAAAAAATGATTTACAATTTGAATATGCAATTTAGGTTGGGTGAGAGAAAAACCCTTCTAGAAGATTTCTATCATCTGTGGAAAAACCAACGCTTACCTTCTTCGGTTGAGGAGTTTGTGCTACCACACCAAATGGCCTCCCTAATGCGAGGAGGTGCAAACGCAGGCCCTTGAAGGAATGATGAATTATGTCCCAAAGGAACTCCAAGAAGAGATGGACATGCTATAGCCCCTCCTAGAGCACGCACAAGTTCACCCTGGAGAAAAGCAAGTTTCTGTTTAAATCGCCTTCTTGCAAAGCTTATCAACAAAATTACCCATATAAAGCACAGTATCATGTGACAAAAAGACAACAACACCGAAAAGCACAGATAAAAAGCAAAGATGAGATGCCTTAAGCTTTGCTCTTTCGCGAATAAGTGTAAGGGAAGCTTCTATCACACGGTTTTGACCTTTCTCCAGCATAGCAGTAGATACATTAGAAGCATTTAGTCTCTGCAAGTAATGGATGCCTCTACGCGCTATTCTTGACATTCTGCATTGAAATCCCAAAACAATGGATATTCATAACTAGAGGCCAGAGAGTTCTATCAAATTCATTTACACTAAGAGGAACGATTTATGGGTGCAGTGATCTAATCACTTGAGCTTATCATCGTCGATGATACAAAAGGCAAAGGCAAAACAAGCATTTGTTTCGAATCCTGGCGTATGCCAAGCAAATCAAAACCCTAACATGATTGTAAATTGTTATCTGCAATTGCAATTGTGGCCACAATATCGGTTATGGAACAGTCACTGCAACCACATTGCACAACAGTTGCAGATACAATTTCAATGAGCTCAAGACAACCTCAACAGCATCCACAAAAAAACAATTATAATAACAACCTAAGATGCTATATCAAAACATGCCATCTAAGAGGGGGAAATAGATTCTTCAGTCTAGTCTTCAAAAATAAATAAATCAGAAAAGGCACAAAAGCTATCAACAAAGCCATTGATCATAGCAGATCAAAATGGCAACAATTCAACTACTTTGAGGAACACTCAACCTTTTTAGCTTCACTATAATTCTCTAACAAAAAGGAGGCAAACACAAACGACCTAGCAAACCAAAACACCAAAAATTGTGGAACACCCAGAATCATGGATTGTTCAAAGTTTCAAGCTTTACAAGCCCAACTGAAAAAAAAATTAAAAAAAAAAACCCTACTTTCCTTTCATTCCACATGATCTAAACAAGGAACAGCTGAAGGAAGTGTTGAAACAAAAGCGTACCTTGGAAACTTGAAAGAACAGAGAGGAAACCCAACGAAGATGATGAAAAAGGGAGAGTGAAAGTGAAGTAGCGTTTTATGATTGCTGCAGCGATGAAAAGATACGTCACTTGATAATGTTTAATATAGAAAAAGCATTCCCCTTTTGGCTTTTTCCGTTAATTTTAATGGTATGGTGTGAATCAATCACCAGAGTTGCAGAACAAAAATGGAAAAGATGAACACTACACTCGTGCCCATGATGCCATGCCTTGTCACCTACTGTCAAAGGCATATTCTTTTTTTATATTATCTTTTAAAGTAAAATGTTCAGTTTAATCCTTAAAATTACTGAGCTGAATTGATTTGCTGATTAAAAAATATCAATTAACTTAGGAATATTTTAATGAAGTTGGTTGGGGCAAATGGTTACGTCACTAGTCTGTTAAGTGTCGAAATAATCCATCGTAAATGAGTTATGAGACATATTGAGCCAAGAATACCATTAAATAAAGAAGCATTAAACATTCGATTTCTGATATTTTTAATTTAAACAAAATCATCCTTAATGATTTTTAAATCCCAATTCAATCAACTGTTTAAAAATTAAAACAAATAAACATATTTGTCTCTAGTTTTAAATGATTAGAATGCCATATTTTGAATGGAGTTACTCTAAACATTAGAATGCGGTTAGGATGCAATAATTTAGTGAACAACTATTAGCCTTTAAATAAAAGTAAATTTTAGTGTTGGATTAGTTAAATGAAATTTCTAACGATAGAAAGGTGTGTGAATTTCTTTTTTCTCTTTTAGATGGAAAGGAATTAAATTTTCTAGAACAAGCAAACGTACCCAGTCCAAGGAAGACTCGAGATTCTCAAGCAAAGAACTCACAGCTTCCATAAAAAAATGACAACCCTCCTTCTTCGGAACCCACTTCCCCCATCACTGTTCCATTTCATTCCCTCCATTAACAACCCTTCTTCATTCCAATCACAAGCTATGGCTTCATTCTCTTCTTCTTCACCTTCTTCTACGCCTTCCACTGAACAACAAAATCAAAACCTCGACCAAAACAAACTCTCCCACGTGCTCAAATACCACAACCAAACCAAGCACCACTTCAACCGCTACGCCAGGGGCCCACATGGGCTTGATTGGGCCAACCAGCCCAACCCATTTCGCAGGTACCTCTCTTCCCCTCTCCTCCCTCTCCTCCATTTCCCCACTGATGCTGCTGCTGATGATGATGATGCAAATGCACCCCTTTACAATTCACTCTTCCATTCTCTCCCTTCTCCAAAACCCATTTCCAAAACCACCATCTCAAAGTTCCTCTATGATTCTCTTGCTCTCTCGGCATGGAAATCCACGGGCTTTTCAACTTGGTCCTTAAGGGTTAATCCTAGTAGTGGGAACCTTCACCCAACTGAAGCTTATGTTATTGCACCTGACTCCGTTGAATCACTTTTTGACACACCATGTGTTTGTCATTATGCCCCAAAGGAGCATGCTTTGGAGGTAAGGGCCAAAATCCCACCTGGGTTTTTCAAAAAGTTCTTTCCTTTGAACTCTTTCCTTGTTGGCTTGTCTTCGATTTTCTGGCGTGAGGCTTGGAAGTACGGGGAGCGTGCTTTCAGGTACTGTAATCATGATGTTGGGCATGCTATTGGTGCTGTTGCTATGGCTGCTGCTGGTCTTGGTTGGGATGTGAAGATTCTTGATGGTTTAGGGTGTGAGGAATTGAAGTACCTAATGGGGCTTCATGTCTTTCCTGAGTTTGAGGTTCCATCACGTGCTGTTATGGGGAAGTTCCCTGAGATTGAGTATGAGCACCCTGATTGTGTTATGCTTGTTTATCCAAGTGGGACTCAAGGATTTGATTTGGATTACAAGGAGTTGAGTGATGCTATATTGGAGTCTTTTCCGAAATTGGAATGGAAAGGGAAGCCAAATTTCCTCAGCAAGGAGCATGTGTGCTGGGATATTATATATAGAACTTCTGAGATTGTGAAGAAGCCTTTGACTTCAGGGGATAGATTCTTGGTTGATCCATTTCAGTGTAGTGGCAGTTATAGTGAGGGTTCTTACAAGGGATATAGTGTGAGACAAGTGGTTCGAAAGCGAAGGAGCGCTGTTGATATGGATGGTGTTACCGGAATTCAGAGGGATACATTTTATCAGATGATGTCACATTGCCTTCCTTCAGGTTGCCAACCTGGAGGAAAGCAAAGGAGGCAGCTTGCGCTGCCGCATCGAGCGCTTCCATGGGATGCTGAGGTGCATGCTGCTTTGTTTGTTCATAGAGTGGTGGGTTTGCCTCAGGGCTTGTATTTCTTGGTGAGGAATGAGGATCATTTGGGTGAGTTGAAGAAAGCTATGCGCCCTGACTTTGTCTGGGCCAAACCAGAAGGCTGCCCCAATGAGCTACCTTTATATGAACTCCTGAGATTTGATTGCCAGCGGCTTGCCAAGCAGCTCTCGTGCCATCAGGTTCATATTATGATTAGTAATACTTTACTTGTCTTTGAGATTGTTACATTGAATGATAAAGTTTCATAAATGCTGAAAGCTTCATCAAATATCCTGAAGTTGAGGGTTTCAAAACTTAGTTATTCTCTTGCTTTTTTATTCAAGCCTCCTAGGAGCTATTAGTTTTGAGGTACCGTAATTATGTAGAGTTATAATATAGTGTTCTTTGTACAAAGATTTTTTTTATCCCCCTTAAATAAGAAACCAAAACCTTAAATAGAGCTGATACTCTAATACTTTGATCTCCATTTCTTAAATGTGACGCATGCTTGCAGGAGATCGCAAGTGATGGTTGCTTCAGCCTTGGTATGGTAGCTCGGTTAGAGCCTACATTGCATGAGAAGAATGTCTGGATGTATCCTCGTTTATTTTGGGAGACTGGAGTCCTTGGACAGGTGCTGTACCTTGAAGCACATGCTGTTGGAATCTCAGCAACTGGAATTGGTTGTTTCTTTGATGACCCTGGTATGCTTCTTCCTTCTCGCCATTACTTTCAATTTTCTTTCTGTTGGTATTTGTGGGTCAATGTTTCATCTGCTAACTGAATTCTACACAACGACATACCAAGTGAGCATTGCTAATTCTGCATCATGCTTCAATTAGTTCAGAAGATAGAATGCTAATTCTTGCCAGATAGAAACTTCATTGGATACTTTCAGTTCTGTTCATGTGCATAACATACATTCTTAATGATAATTCAAAAATTTTTTTTTCCATTAAGTTATTTTCTTGGACAACACTATGCTTGATACGATGATAACTGCAATAGACTTCGATTAATTTTCTTTTTTGTATCTTCTGCAGTGCATCAGTTGCTTGGGCTTGAAGGGTCAAGTTACCAAAGCCTCTATCATTTTACTGTTGGAGGTCCCGTCTTAGATAAGCGAATAATGAGTCTACCAGCATATCCAGGCCCCAATGTTGATGCTTGAGTCTCATAATGACTTCTCATTCTAATTCCATGAAGAACTGCATATTATTTCACTTGACTCCCTAATGAATATATATCTTCCATGACACAACTTAGATTGTTACAAAATACCTTTGTATAAGTTAAGTCCTTCTTATTGTCAATAATATTTGCACATACACAAGTTTTGTATAGTGATTTGAATTAGTTATATTTGGTGTTGCCAAGAATGTAATGACAAATAAGGGTAAATCATAGCACTTACCCCTGAGCCTTATTTTGAATGATTATTTCTAGCACTTTGCTTCCATGATAGTGTTCTTCTAAATTCTAATATAATACTTCCTAGTGTTTGACTAGTTACTTTGTCTTTCTCCTCTTTACTTTTATAAGTGATTGTTGTAATAGCATCAAGGCAAAGCATGATTGATTACTTTTGAAGAAATTTTGTTGAAAGAATTACTTGCAGCAAAATTAAACAATTAGATTTAAAAAAAAAAATTGAATAAAATGAAGTTACATTTAGAGGTACAAGTGAGTTATTGTTAATACAAGGGTAATAATGAAAAGTAATTTCATATATATACTTTCACCAAAACTCACTTGTTCAACAAAGTGATATTTACATCCACAAGACAAGACCAGTCTTCAAGAGTCGACTGTACACTCAAAAAATGCAAACATTATATATCGGTGGCGTCTATGATGCCTATGTTATGGTGGCTATGGTGGTTACAATGTCTTAAAAGGTGTTGCTAAAATATCCACAATCGCATAGGATTTGTGGTTGATCATCTGTGCTCACAACTCCCAAGCCAATAAAAAGTTTGGTTTGTTTGTTCTGCTTTTTCAGAATGACCTTCCAGAACTTGAATATCAGCAACCTTGACAGCAAAGACCCAACACCAAGATGAACCAACATAAGAATATGGGAATGAAGGACTGTGGCATTGATCAAACAGAACTCACTATCCATTTAAGGTAAAAATCGAAGTTGCCGAATGCTTCGATGTCCTTTAATGGTATCTAAGTCAAAACTATTGGTCTGACATAACAGCTTGAATGGACTACCTTCTGAATTTCAGCAATGGCTTTCAGCAATGCTAACCTTAGAAGTTACACTCCAAATTATGTCAAGAGAAGTGAAACCTTCACATGTCTCAAACATATTTGTTATGGAGAATTAAAAGGACTGCCTGTCATTAGCAGCATAAATGCTGTGGAAGCCACGGTTCGTCAAACCAGATTTGTCAGATTCCTGGTAATTTGGTAGCTAATAAGATCCAAACACCCGTGACAAACACCGAAACAGTCAATATTTAAATGAATCCAAGAAGAGTCCCAATGTTAGGCCAGCTTTCCAATAATTGAATATTGATATTAGGCTCCTACCTTTGCTAACTAAAGGAAGAGAAGTTCTATACATGAGAGCACCAATGCCTTCTACAATAATCACGGCCAAGCCGGCAGATAGAATATCCCAGTCACCTGTTTGTCCGATAACAGTGGCAAATGCAGTAGCGCAATAAAATCCAACCAGGAAGGAAAGAAGCTTCAGCGGAAGATTTTTCTTTACTTCCTGAATCTTCGAACCTAACTTGGTCTGAAACTCTTGAATCACTCGGATTATGCGTGTTCTTCCATTAGTACCATTAGAAGTGGAAGGACTAAAACCGCCGTCGTTTAAGCTGCTTCTAACAGACCATGTCATCCTCCTGAAGAGCGACACAAAGACTTAATGCATGATTCTCAGTGTAAGATTATCTTACTATATTCAAATAGACTTAATGCAGATCTTCACAGATATAATCCATTACCTGAAAATTACCAAACTCTTTCTGATATAAAGTAATCACACCAACAGAGAATCAGAGATATTATATTACCTTCATTCGTAATTTTTACACAAATTAAATCCACCATGATTAAAGTTATGAAACACATTCCATCTTTCTACTGAAGATAAATTTTAACTTTCAACATATGATTCTACATTAGCCACTAATGAACAATTAGATACTCTAATTGAATAACTAATTAGTTTATTAAAGAGATAGACAATTTGTAAGCACATGGAAACAATGACAACAAATAAGACAGACAGGTTTACAATATAATCTCAAAGCGCAAGGCTGCATTAATATGTTGATCGACTAGCATAAGCATAATTGAAATGCCACCACAGACTTACTTGAACTTGTTGATCAAACAAGGTTGAGTGAAACCGAAACAACAAGTAGAGAATCGCCTCTGGCCGAAGTCGATTTTGCAAAAGAATGCAGCAATGCCAGATTGAGAAACTCCTGAACTTATGCAATGAAGAGATACAGATTTGACACTTGCCATGTAATTGTGATATTGCATTCTGGTTGAAAACAGAAAGCAAATTGCAGAATCCTATTTAGAAGATAACACAAGTTAATCATAAACAAACCAAACACAGGTTAATCATAAACAAACCAAATGCTCTAAATTAACATTTTTTGAATTGAAGATATTGACTTTAGGCATTAGAGAGATAGGAATAACTAGAACATGAACAAATACTGTTAACAAAATGCCCAATCTATATATCCTTGCTCTAATTCCGTGGAAAGAACACAAATTCAAATAGCCAGAAGGAAAAGTTTACAACTTTGATGCTTTCTGCGCCGTACTAATGAAACCTCATTGGGTGATTATGGAAGCGATACAACACTAAAAAACCAATAAAAAGATGAAAACAGCAAAATGGGTGTTTCTGTTATGAGTTAAAAGCTGAAAGAAGGAGTAAAGTTAGAACCTTTCAGTGTGTGAGACCCAAAAAGAGGGCTTGATTATGAAATTTGATGATGAAGAGCTATATTGGGTTGTCCTTGCTTCTCTGTTCTTAGTTCCCTATACAGTATAGTGGTTTGGTTGCTGCTAAAGGGTAACGAAGAATGAAAAATGAGTTTTTGTTCATTGAATTTCAAACGTGAGTGTTAGATCAGACGCTTGTGATGGCCAAGAGAAGAAGAAATCCATTTTTTTGTTGTGTGCTTTTGAAAGGTAATGTTCACTGCTACTTGTCCATGACCATGGCCCTTTTTGGGATTTTAATTATTTGTTTATTTATTCTTTAGACACTATTAAATTGTGGGTTAGCCAAAACAGAACAAATCAGTTTAGCCTTTTAGGAAGATATTTGACAGGGCATCAAAATTGATCCTAAAATTCTCTGACGCTGACAAAAATAACCCTCAATTTTATTAACGACAAAATATCATCGAATTATTTAAACCTAATAAAAGTATAGTTTTTTTCTCGATTTTAAATAATTAAAGGACATTTTTTACGTTAAAAAATTTGAGGTTATTTTGTTGGCTTTTATAAATTTCATTGCAATTTTGATGGTTAACTCATATTACGTAAATGAAATATTTAGTTTTAAAAATGATGGAACTAGAACTGAATTGATTAAAATTGGTTATTATTTCTATCCACTCAAATTCTGAAATTTATGGAAATATCCAAGTGAATCTACTGATTTTGGCAAAAATTATATAGATTTTGACAATGAAAAAAATGATATCTTCTATCATAATTCTGTTATAATCTATATCATTAAATATGATCATCACAGTATTGCATCTACTTGTTACTGACATTAACACAAAATGTGAATCAACAAAATCTCTTCCCTTGTCATTTCTGAATGGAGAGAATATGAAACTGTAACAGTAACTTGTTCCCATCAAACCTTCCATTAAATCTGTTTGCTACAAGGTTCATTGTTCAGCTATACAATTTAGTTCTTGGCTCTCTTTCCCTCAAATGAATAAGGGGGAATTTTCAAAGATTCAGAAAAAATGCTTTTGTTACAACATATAAATTCTCAAAAAATACTAATAGACAAGTATTTAATTTTCTCAGAGCATTACACATATAAATTGCACCACTTTAGTCACAAAAAAATCAGTTGCAAAATAATATGACAGCTAAATACAACTATCATACCAGAATCTACATAGAAACTATATTAAAAAAGTCTGTACCAATCAAGCTAGCTATTTTTATCATAGAACCCACCCAAAAAATAACTAATCTCCTTCAGTTTGTCGACTCCTCAATCCAATTACAGATGATCCTTTTTCTCTTTAGCATTGTCAAAATGAGTATAGAGATTTCGGGTACTTGATTATGAAAAACTGAGCAGTAAAACTGCCACCTCTGCAGACTTTGCATTGCTGAAGAGTTCTCTTGGTGTCTGAAACCACATTTGTGAGTTGAGGCAATTCGGAGCTATTTCAAATTCTTCTTCTAAAATCACTATAAGTTTAAGCCTTGTTCCGTCTAAATTCAAACCATATCTCATAATGATTGAATAGCAAACTATCGTGCGTATGCTTTCCAAGATACTCAAGCCCCAAGCTCGTGAGCCTCTTGGTGCATTCATCTCCACCCAATCGTGAACAGAACTTAATATTGTGTGATACGAAGATTCGTCCATCATAAGGTCTCAACTTAGATGCTAATCTCTCCAATCCAATCCACACGAGCTTATCAGGCATATGAAGAAACACCGCACTAGCATAAATCAAATCATACACCGTGGAAGAATCAAACTTACTGAAATCCATGTCCTCCCCCTTAACTATCAAAGGCCGTTTGTGTAAGAGGCCTTGGGAAGGAAGCTCATATCTAAATGCAGACATCAAAGAGAGCTCATCCCTTTCGAGACAATTAAAGTGTTCAGGATTCAAATATCGAATGAAATGCAAACCAACACGGAGCGTGCCACAGCCTATCTCCAAGACCTGTGAGTCGGGTCGGAGTTGAACAGATTGAGCAAGAAACTCAAAAACGTCTCTTCCACCTGCCCAAGGCTCGCCATAGTTGCTATGGTGTTCTTCAACAAGGAGTTCACCGGGGCATGGGAGGGCAGTGTGATTATCTGATCCAGCTCCCTCATAGTGAGATATACCCTTAAATCTGCAATTGCATGTAAATTTTGTGATTATAATCCAGAAGAGCATTGATGCATTCATGCGCATATAAAAAGTCGAAATTGCAACCACTGCTTGATAAGTATATTTCATAAATGGCTCCAGAAACATTTGAATCTTGCAAAGAGACGGAGAAGGGATCACTGGGATCAGGGGATGGAGAACAAGAGTACTCAAGTTGCGAAGACAACATAATGCAAGAACATAACATTCTAGTTCCTAACAAATAATATAAAAGAAAAATAAAAAATAAAAGGAAAAAGCATTTTGTAGTTCCTTTGTTTTGGAGAAAATGTGCTTCAAGCCAGTGAAAAGAGAGGGGAATAAATTTTCTACATTCATATATTCTTTTTTCTCACATCTTTCATCACTTTTAGATGACACAACCATATTCTCAGTACCACGTATCCTACGATTAAGCGCTAAATATACTGTGTCTCCCTCAGTGTTCTCTCTAGTCTCTACCGAATTGAAACTCTCATTGCTAACTAGAATAGCAAAAATCTCAAATTGTCATTCTGAAACTTTATCTAATGAATGGGATCAAAATCTGGCAATCCTGAAACAACAATATACTCATACAGAAACATGCAAGTGAATCAAACTGAGTGAGAGGAAGGGACTTACTGTCTAAGATCCTCAAGTTGCTGAGCCCTAGTGCGAGGGTTAATACCCTTGCGAAGCACATTGTCTTGCATATGAAGCCCGTTTGCTATGATCTGACTTTTCACCCACTCAACATCCTCCTTCCTTGTTGACAAAGGAGTAAAGCCACCACTGCTGGAATCAGACACACCAGTGCCACCAACACTCACAGCATTGGAGATGTCATTTACAGGTGTGCCCGAAGATGAAGGACAGGAGCAAGAGGACAGAGAGGAAAACAAGAAGAACAAAAACACAGCAGCTGCCAAAGCAGAAAGAACCAACACAGGCACTGTTACCACTACACCTTTTGACATTGCCCTCGAAGCCGAGAGCGCCATCTACCAATACTACAGCTCTTATTCCAAGCCTGTAAATCTAACAGAACAATGAAAACTTAGAAAACAAATTGAAACCAATGCCATAACATCCTAAGCCACTGGCACTAAGGTTATCATTATCAGTACTTTTCAATTGACCCTACCATCATATTCATGCAAACCAATTGAAAATTTTCACTATTCCCATCCAAGGTGAACAGAATCATGATTCAATAACATCACAAGCAAACTACTTTGTGCATTAGAAAGTGACCCATTTGAATAATTGAAGCGACAAGGAATGAACTTGGGGATTATAACAACAATTGGAAACCCAACCCTCGCCCCCACACAATCAATGCATTAAAAACCATGACTTTAATATGAATCCAAAGTACCCGAGACAATGATCATGAATCACGAAATGGGGGTGGAGCAGAATCACTCAAAATATGAAAAAGATAAGAACTTGAACGAAAAGAAAGCATTTTGCAAATGAATCAGAGATGCATTAGGAGATAGAAATGGAGCAGAAATGAGAGTTACCGTGATTGAGAGTAGATGATGGATCTAGTGAAGGATGGTGTGGATTGAGGTGGTGTTGTACACACTATGATTGATGATGGAATGAAGAAATGTTTGGATGAAGAAGGAACCCAAAACACGAGTCAGTCCGACACAGATTGGATTTACGCAGAAGCACATGTGATCAACCAATTTCTTTTCTTTTTTTCTTTTTTAATTATTTTCTGTGACCCCCTGTGTCGGTGATTGGTTTAATATATTAATATTTATAAAATATTTTATACAATTATCAATTTTTTAAAATAATTATTTAAATACATGAGGAAAAAAACACTTAATATAAAATCACTCTAAATTTGGAAGATGAAAGTGAGTGATATTATTTATATATATAAAGCTTTTATCAAAAAATAATCACTAAATTAGTAAACATTCCCGCTATTTTCACACTCTTTTACTAAATACAAAATTAACATTCTTTTTAAAATACGGTAACTGCTTATTTATTACTTGTATTTGGCCTATTTTAAATACTAAAATATATAATTAATTAATATGTATTTTTAGACGAATGTAAAATGAATGTTTATTAAAAAGGTATGTGAATAACATTATTCATTAGTATATATGGATGAGAATTGCGCTCTTTAATTTTTTTTTAAATTTAATTTCTTTTAAGAATAAAAATGATTGAATGAAGATAATATCTTGCGACGAAAAAGAAAAAAAGAAAGTGATGCAACACAGTTAAATAAAGAATCAACAAAAAAAAAAAAGTTTCATTCATAATTTTTATAGTTATATGAATCTTGGCTTCTTATATGGAGAAGTCTATAATGAATTATTTATTTTTATTTTTCATTGTAAATTTTCAACCGAAATATTTGTTTCTTTGACATTCCTCATCTTTTGAAGCATCTTTCAAATATTGAAGTTGTGTCTGCTACTAATAAAACCTCATTGAGTGATGATAATATGAGATATGAACAATATTACAATAGTGACTGTGCTCAAGAGAATGCTGCTTAATATCTCTAATCACTTAGAAGGCAAGTCTAGAATCATAATCCCATCTCTCTTTTTTTGTTTTTGGATGGTTAAACTAACTCACATAGCCATCTATACTCTATAGTTATATCTATATCAAATTAAATTATATGTTGATTTGTGGCATTTTATTGTCAAACAAAATTGCTTAATTTATAACTTTCACTAATATGTAATATTTTATTTTATTTCTAACAAAGACACTAATAAAATTTTAAAAAATAAAAGAACTTGAGTTTTTCTATTAAGAGGCTTAAGACAAAGTTTTTAATGAAAAGACAAAAAAATTAATTTTTTTAATATATTTGCAAAAATTTTGATTATAAATAAATAATGTTAGTTAAAAAAAACTTATTAACAAGTCAAAAAAATTATCAAGTAAATGATTCTTAAACTTTTTAATTACAATAAACACAAAAGTTTTATTGAATTTCATAACTAATTTTTTTTTATAGCATTTATAAGCAACATGTAATATAATTATTAATTAATATTCTCAAAATAATAATTAGCTAATTCTTTATACAAAAAACCTTAATCCTCCTTTCAAAAAAATAAATAAATATTAGCCCTGCTTAGAATAGGATGCCAAAGGGCTTTTTTATTTATTTAAATATAATAAATATTAAATTTATCAAAATAGGTCCGTTGGGGGTATTTACCAATTTAGGCACACCCCCATATCTCGGGCTATGTAAGCCTGAAATGAGGTTTTTGTGTATCTCGGGTCTGCAGAGCCCGAGATAAGACACAAATTCGAATTCCCACTATATCTCGGGTCTGCAGAGCCCGAGATACGTATCTCGGGACTGCAGAGCCCGAGATAGACTCGAAAAAAAATCTATATAAAGGGGCCTTTAGCAAGCTAGTCTCACATCAAATTCTTCCACAATAATACGAGTTTGCTCCCCAAAAACCATGAATATTAGTAATTTTGTGGTTGTTACTCTATATCCAAATGGTGAGATGGGCAGGGATGCGGATGGGATTTGGTTTCGGTCCGTAAGTCCTGTTGTGTTTCAGATACAACCCGTTAATACGTTGGAGGAGTTGAAGTGTGTCCTTCTACGCAACATGGGGGCTGCCGGCGCAATGTCAGTGAGACGAGTGGCTTACCGACTGTTGAACCTTTTTCCTCCAAACCAGTTCAAGTTCAAGATTTTCTGGGTCGATA
>JASCZI010212101.1:0-10353 GCA_036250425.1 Stylosanthes scabra
TTGAGTAGCACTTGTAATGTGCTTGTCATATGATGCAGAAATGAATTATGATGATTAAATGATGATAATATTATATTTCCTGGGTAGATGCAAGGGTTGTGGTTCACTCCACTTGCTCCGGGATATAATTTAAAAGATATTGAATGTGAATGATGATTGTATGATATTGCCTGGGTAGATGCAAGGGTTGTGGTTCGCCCCACTTGCTCCGGGACAATATTTGAGACTTTGTACGTTGACCCTCCGTCGCAAGATGTGGCCGGACACTTAGACCTTTCCGGATTGATTCCCCCTTGAGATGAATTGAAATATATCATGCATGATATTTATTGAATATGAGATATACCACTTGGGGATGCGCGCACCGAGGGACGGTCCATGGTTAGCTACCGGACCAGTCGGGTTTGGCCATATAACCGACTAGATGAGCTCATCGGCCATAGGGCAGACATGCATCATGTGCATTTGTGTGTTATGTTTGAGTTTGCACTTGTTTTGGTTTGCCTACTTGTACAATATTATCTGATCTACGTGCTACTTGCTCTACTTGTGTTTATTTGTGCTTTACTTGTTTGAATTGCTTGTGTTTGAAAAACTGAGAGGTCCCTTTATGCTGGTGTTGGATGACGATGAGAACTGATTATTATATGGTGATTCTTTGTAGGACTTGATTGGGTTGACTATGATTGTTGATTGAGTTTGAGTATAATTATTGAAATATTTTGACATTGGAATATTTTGGAGATGTGTTTGAAATTCTGATTCCTTTCCAAAAGTTAATTTTTTATGAATTGTGAAATCAAAGAGAAGTTAAGTTTGACTCTATGAAAAGCTCTCCTTATTAGTTTTATTTCAAGGAAACCTATTTCTCGAAAGGGCATTTATGTTTATGCAAGTATTCTTCTACTTTGATGGTATTCATGTTCCTTACTGAGAACCCGAAAGAATGATGTTCTCACCCCTTTAAATTACACTTCAGTGACAGGTGCATGAAGCTTTAGTGCGAATCTACAGTCAAGTAACAAAGCATATACATTTGATTTGGTTGTATTTATGTTTAGTTGAATTTTCCCCTTGCCCTTATAAATTATAAATTTTTAGAGGGGTATGATTTGTAATCTGTATCTTTTGATTTTGCTATTATGATGTATTAATATTAATATGTGGATGTATATATAATGATAGTTGTTTTATTATTTGTATAATAGAAAAAAAAACCCACCTTATGTTCGTAGAGGCTCAATATTAAATAACTATAGTATTAAAATAAAAGTTTTCTTTGTTGGTAACGACTAAATTTTTGGTACATTCATGAGGTGCTAAAATTTAGGATGTTACATCTAATGGTCGAATAGGTGGAATTAACCCCGTTCCGAATGTCATAGGCATGCACAATAACATAGAACCAAGGTATTCGGTGAACTCGAATAACCCATCAAGTTCGCGTCGTTAAGGTTCTCCCGTTATTGGCAAGGGCGTAGCGTTAGCGGAACAGTTTTAACCCAGCCTTGACCCACTCTTTTCCTTAGGGACTAGTGGCTAAGATTATCCACACTTTAACCCATGACCAAAGCACAAGAACACTACTCCATAGCTATAAGAAACAAAATATCAAACACTTGGTGGGCATAGTAAAGAAACATGGTAAATAACAAGAGAAATCAACAAAGCAAGATGATTAATGAAGTAAATAAGCAAGAGAATCAACAATTATCACTAGTAAAGCAAGTAAATGGCAATAGATCATAAATTCCAACAAGATCAAAGCAAGATAAAAGCAAGATAATAAGAACATAAAAGCAAGAATTAGTAAAGAGATGAAGAACAAGTAAGGATTGTATTAATAAAATAAGAGTATCAATTAACAAGCAAGTAAACACTGAAATTAACTAAAAGTTTTGGTTGGTAATGACTGAAATTGGAAGAAGAAATGAAGAACCTAAGAGAGAAAATGAGAGGTATCAAGAACATTCCCAAAAACTCTCTCAACTATCTAAAAACTACAAAATGATCCTAATGGTGAGAGTATCCTTGTGTCTTCATCTGTTCTTCCTTCATATTGGTCGAATTGGGCCTTCAAAGGGGCTTGGCCCCGGTTCGGATATTTGAAATTCCAATTTTGGCCTTCATTAATTTTCTGCCTGACGCTACCGTGCGGTCACGCGGTGGAGAGTGTGCGGGCGCGCGGTCGGAGTTGATGCCAGAGTTGACCTTTGATCTCACGGTTGCGCGAGTGAGGCGTGTGGCTGTGCGGCTGCGCGGTGTGGACAGAATTCACCCGAATGGCTCCCAGGGTATCGCGTGATCGCGCGATGAGGTGTGCCGACGCGCGGTGCCCTTCTCCTCCTCTTTTTGGCTTCCTTCTTTCAATCCTTGCTTTCCATGTTCTTCCTAGCCTTTCTTATGCTTTTCTCCATCCCTATAAGTCTGAAATTCACTAGCAAATACATCAATGCACCAAGTGGGAGGAGATTTTAGTGAATTTAAGTGCATTTTGAAAGCTATTTTAACATGTAATCAATTATGAGCACATTTTAGCAAGAGATAGAAAACATGGTCATTTACTAGCAGTTGTGTGAAAAAGTATTGATGAGTCTACTAATTTTAACCCAAATATTATCGTCAAAAACCTCCTCATCAGGCTTCAGCTTCCACCCACTTTGTGAAGTAGTCGATTGCCACAAATAGGTATTTTACTTGGCCCGGTGCTTTCGGGAATGGGCTTAGAAGGTATATTTCCCTCTTGTCAAACAGCCAGGGAGCTATTATAGCTGATAGCCCTATGGCAGGCACTTTTTGTAAATTTGAGTGTTCTTGGCAGCTTTGGCACTTTTCTACATATCTCTTGGTGTCCACTTTTATGGTGGGCCAATATATACCTGCTAGTAATATTTTTCATGATTGCTTTGGCTCCTTGGTGCTGCCTACAGGCTCTTTTGTGCACTTCTGAGAGAATGGTCGAAATCTTGTCCTCTTCCACGCACTTGAGGAGCGAGGTTGTGATTCCCCTTTTGTATAGTTCATCGCATACCATTGTGTAGTTTACTATTTCTCTCTTCAGTTTGTTTGCTTCGCCATTGTCTTCTGGGAGGGTTACTTCTGTGAGGAACTTAACCATGGGGTTTCTCCAGCTTTGCTTTTCTGATATGGATAACACGACTTGTACCTCATCTATGGATGGTATCTCTTTTGTCTCCTGAATGAGAGTGCGGTTTCCTCCGCTTGGCTTGGTGCTTGCTAATTTGGATAAAGTATCCGCCCGGTCATTTTCCTTCTGAGGGATGTGCTTCATTTGTACCTTTTGAAAAAGGTTTAGCAGCTCCTTTGATTTTTCTAGGTTTTTTGCCATTTGAGGGTCTTTGGCTTGATAACTTCCATTGATTTGGGAGGTGACAATCTGGGAGTCGAATCTGAGTTTTAGCTCTGTTATTCCTATTTCTTGTGCTAATTTTAGCCCCTGCTATTAAGGCCTCATATTTTGCTTGGTTGTTGCTTGCTTGAAATTGGAATTTTATAGCCATCTCAATAGCTACATCTTTGGGTCCTTCGAGCAGTATTCCTCCTCCGCTTCCCTTAACATTTGACGAACCATCTACATGTAGGATCGATGGTATGGTGCCGTCGGCTTGGTTTTTGGGGGTGAGCTCGGCTATGAAGTCTGCTAGGACTTGTCCTTTGATTGCTGTTCTCCCTTCATAGGTGATTTGGTACTCTGATAGCTCTAAAGACCAGGTTAACATTTTTCCGGCGAGGTCCGGCTTTTGAAGGATTTGTTTTAGTAGCTGGTCTGTTCTTACCACTATTTGGTGGGCTTGAAAATACTGTCGAAACCTTCTAGCGGCTATGGTGGGGGCGAAGGCTAGCTTTTCCAACTTTTGGTACTTCTGCTCCGCTCCTTGGAGGGTTTTGCTTACGAAGTACACGGGTTCCTGTATCTTTCCTCTTTTTTTTACTAGTGCTCCAACCACTGCCTATTTGATGGTGGCTAAGTAGATCACAAGAGGTTTTCCTTCTTCCAGCTTGACTAGGATTGACGGTGCTACTAAGTAATCTTTAAAGCTTTTGAAAGCTTTTTCGCATTCGTCCGTCCACCTGAATTTTGCCTCTTTCTTCATAAGTTTGAACAGTGGCGCTTCTTTTATTGTAGAAGCTGCTAGGAATCTTGAGAGTGCTGCCAATCTTCCGGTTAGGCTTTGTACTTCTCTTAATGACTCCGGTCGCTTCATAGAGATGATGACTTGACACTTTTTCGGGTTAGCTTCGATTCCTCGACTAGTTAACATAAAGCCGAGGAATTTTCCGGCTTCGACCGCGAAAGCACACTTAGATGGATTGAGCCGCATCTGGTGTTGCCTCAGTTTCCCAAAAACTTTCTCCAGATTTGGGATTAGGTCTTCTTCAGCCTTGGTCTTGACCAGCATGTCATCCACATATGCTTCTAGTATACCTCCTATTAGGTCTTTGAACACCTTATCCATGAGTCTCTGATAGGTGGAACCCGCGTTCTGCAGCCCGAATGACATTACTTTGTAGTAAAAGTTTCCCATTGGGGTGATGAAAGCTGTTTCAACGGAACAATTTTAACCCTGGCCTTAATCCATTCTTATCTTTATGGATTAGTGACTAAGATCATCCATACTTCAACCCATGATCAAGACACAAGAACACTACTCCATATCTATAAGAAACAAAACATCAAACACATGGTGGGCATAGTAAAGAGACATGGTAAATAACAAGAGAAATTTGCAAATCAAGATGATCAATGAAGTAAATAAGCAAGAGAATCAACAATTATCAACAATTCACCAAGAGAATAGCAAATGATCATAACAAGAAATAAATTCCAGCAATATGAAAATAAGAACACAAGAACAAGAGAACTAGAATTGAAATAGAGATGAGCAAATGATAGAAACAATTATAGATTGCATTAATTAAAGAAGAGTAGAAATTAACAAGCATTCAAACACTGAAATTAACTAAGAGTTTTGCTAGTAAGGGCTGGAAAATGGAAGAGAAATGAAGAGCAACTATGAACTAGAAGAGAGAAAATGAGAGAGATGGAAAACTCTCCCAAATCTTCCAAAACTATCTAAAAGTATGAAATGATCCTAATTGTGAGAGTATGCCTTGTTCTTCAGCTATTCTCCCCCATATAGGTCGAATTGGGCTTCAAAGAGGCTTGGCCTTGGCCCTGGCCCGAAAACATGAAATTCCAATTCTGGCCTTCATTTAAGAAACTACAACAGCGTTAAGTTACGTGGGCAACTTCAATCATTGCGTGTGCAACTTGTAATTGTTACTAGTTGTTGCGCACATACAAATTACAATTTTGTAATTGTTGCTAGCTGTTGCGTGGGCAACTTGACGCAACTCAGCACTTTTCCCTTTTTTGGCTTCTCTTCATGAATCCTTTGCTTGCAATGCCTTCATTAGCCTTTTTCATGCATTTCTCAATCCCTAAAGGCCTGAAATACACTAACAAACATATCAAGGTACCAAGTGGGATGAGATTTAATAAATTTCACTCAATTCTAAGGCTAATTTAGCATGTTTACCACAGTTAGAACAAATATAGCAAATGTTCACAAACATGGTTATTCACAAGCAATTATGTGGTTTTAGATTGACAAACTCATCAAATATAATACATATTTTATCATGAAATATGGGTTCATCACATATCAGCTGCTGTCCATGCGAATAGATCTACATTATTTTTTAAGAAATGGATTAGCTTCGCCTTTACTCCTTCCGAAAGGTTCATTGCTATCATTGTGACCTGCTCGGCTTCTGATCCGATCTGGATTTTGTCTAGCTTTCCTTCCGGCTGTGGTCTTTCCGGAGCCTTTCTTCCGGGTGGTTCCAAGTCGACGAGATGGACTCCGACAGTCGTTTATGGCTTTGCCTGTCTCGGAATCTGTTCTTTGGAATTGTGCAGTGTGGCGCTATGGCATTTTTCTGCTTCCAACTTATCTCCCCTGAGTACTCCGACCACGCCATTATCATTGATGAATTTCATGGTGAAGATGGATGTAGCAATAATGGCCCCGACTCTGTTCAAGGTGGGTCTTTCGATTATCGCGTTGTATGCAGAATTGTGATTCACCACTAGCCATCTAACCTTCACGTTCCTTGTATCTGGAGAGTTTCCAATGGTGACCCATAGGGTGACGAAGCCATCTGGTGTCACCATTTCTCTTGAAAACCTGGCTATGTTCTTGGAATGGGCTTCTAAATCTTTCTCGATGAGTCCAAGTGCGTCAAAGCATCTTCGGAATAGGATATCGGCTGAGCTCCATTGATCTACGAACACTCTTCGGATCTTGGTGTTGATTGTGAGTGCTGAAATTACCAGTGCCTGGTTCATGCTGTTAGTTGTCTGCTTGATCTCTTCCGAGGAGAAGATCACCGCGGGGGGTGGTTTGTTGGCTAGGGCTCTGGGCATTACTTCGACAGCGAAGCACGAGTGCCGGCTTCCTTTTCTGCTTTCTTAGATGGGGGGTTTCCTTCTTTTGGGATTCCCCCTGAGATCATTGCGATTCCCGGTGCACACCACGTTCGTTAGGATAATTTTTCTTCCTGTCAGTCTTGCCTTCCGGACTGCTCATTCTTTGCCTTATTCTTCTGTCATCATCCCTTTGTCTGTGCTTGTTGGTGTATTCGCGAAATTTTCCACTCTTCAATCCTTGCTCGACAAATTTGAGAAGGTCCCTGCATTCTTCCGTGTTGTGCTCGATTTGCTTGTGGTATTTGCAATACAAGCTTCTGTCGCCCCTGTGTCCTTTTTTAATGGCCCTCGGGGCTAGCACTCTTTCGACTTGGGATACTTCGTGTAAGAACTGAGGTAGAGATATACTGAGGGGGTTATAGCATGACCTACTGGGCATTTGCTCCCTGCGTCCTTTTTCCTCCCGAAACTGGTCTCTTCGGGTATTGTCTTTCTTGTTCCGATCAGTTTTCACTACAGTCTGACCTTCTTCCTGCTGCAAGTAGTCATGAGATCTTTCTTGGATTTCTTCCATCGTCTTGGGTGGCCTTTTGGTCAAACTTTTCAAGAAAGGTGTGTCCTCCCATAGTCCTTTGACCAAGGCCATTAAAGCCACCTGTGCACTCCACGTTGAAGCGATCCAGGTAGCTCCGGAGGGTTTCTTCAGACCTTTGCACGATCGAATATAAGTTTAGGCAAGTCTTTGGGAGTCTCCGATGCGTCGTGAAGTTCATCATGAAGCTATCAGACATGTTTGAGAAGCTCTCAATGCTGTTAGGTGGGAGGGAGTTGAACCAAGTTAAGGCATCCTTCTTCAGGGTTGTGGTGAAGGCTTTGCATTGTATGACATTAGTAATATATACGAGCAACATCCTTTTTTCAAAGGCATCTAGGTGGTGCTTTGGATCTATGGTTCCGTCATAAGGTTCGATTTCCACAGGATACCTGAATTTCTTAGGAAGTTCTTCTCCTAAGATATGAGGTGGGAATGGGTGCTTGCTTTTCTCCCTTCCGGCTACTTTGGTAGGCATGGTCGACGGCTTCCATGTACGGTCTTGTGACTCGCTATCCTGGTGTCGTCATCAACAGGGATAGGAACTTTACTGTTCCGTTTTTTCGATCGATCTTTCTCCCTTTTTTCTGCTTCGTCGAGATGACTTGTTGCTTCTTTGCGAGCTCTTCCACTCTCCTCACTGCTTCGATAGCGATTGCGGCTTCTCGAGTTTGCCTCTCTAGGAGTTCCGTCAGGGCTGCCTCTAACTACTGGATGGTTTGGTTTCCCTGGTCAACTCCCTTTTCTAGGGTTGGCTGTTCTCACCTGCTCCTTCATTGTTGATTGGGATTTCCTCCATCTTCCGCTTAGATCCTAAACATTATACTTCTAGCCTTCGAGTATGAGGTTCCCCACAGATGGCGTCAATGTTAAGATCGGGCTACTTAACGATTGTCCAAAGGACTTTGGATGGGGTGGCGAGCCTCAATGATCAAAGTAAGAAGATGTGCCTTCAGGTTGCCAAGCTTACCGGCGTTACCGAGAGCTATGACTAAGAAGGAGGTTGATGTATGTGAGAATGACTTGAAACCCAGAATTAGGATTATGGGATTCTAGGTCAAATATGGGGGTAGGATTAGTGAGAATGTATCTTGAGGGGGTGTTGCCTCCTGTTTATATAGTTTTAGGTGGTTGAGATCCCTATGAAATCTGTTGGGATCATATCATATCTTTCGAGATTTGATTTGGTTTTATCCTCATGGGCCTTTTGTTTGTGGCCTTATCTTGAACGGATTGGGCCTTTGGAAGTCGATCCGCAACAATTTTGATATTTTATTGAATATTTGTTAGGTGTTTCTGAAGTGTTTTTAATTATATAAAAGATTTAGAATAAGTTTTTAAATTTAGTAAATAATAATATACACTATATTAAAGCCGGATTGGATTAAGAAGACATGCTTATTAGATGGGTGTTTAATAAATGTCATGTAGACACTATTATCAATGAGTGTTCTTGCTTCATGTGAATACATATAAAATAGGGAAAATTAATCCCAATGAAATTGACAAGAGCAAATTATTAACAAAGACTAATTACATCAAAATTAATAAAAGCAAAGATCTATATAATTAAAATTTGCAAAAATATCGTTTGGATATTTTGAATTAATCTATACAAAAAATTAGCATTTGGATATTTTATCCATGGGATGGGTATAAAATTGATTTCATTCTTTTGTAGATAATTTCGTCAACATTCGCCAAGTTAATGCAATATTATTTTTGTCCCCAATTTTTTAAACTCATATCAATTATATCCTATTGTCAACTATTTTAGAATAAATTCTAATAACTTTTTTTTTCTATATACAAAATTAATTAACCAATAGTTTTTAAGATGCAACTTTTATCCAAAATTACGAGAACTTTTATCCAAAATTACGAGCTTAGTCTTAGATTGGTCCATGAAATTATATTCGAACTAAAAATTAATCATGTGGAATCAATTCCAAACTACTCGGTTTCATTTCAACGCCTATTTTATTACTTAAATAGAATATTTTAAACTTTAGAGACATCTTTGGAACTTACCCCAAACTACTAGGACACACATAATACTTTAATCGTTTTTTCCAAACAAATACACAAACTGTTTTGGATGTGATTTTGGTCGATTTTTTTCCCCTTAAATACAAGTAAAACATTAAAATGTATAATAAATAAATAAAAGTTTGAGCTAAAAGTTTCTACATCAAATAGATTACCATTAAATGCAAATCACATATAGTAGATAACTTACGGTATATAATACATGATATAGCATAGGAGTGAGACCTATCAAATAAATCACTACTCAATGACTGCATGTGAGTTTAACTGAAATAGCTACTTTCAAAAAAAAAAAAGAAAAGAGTTTAACTGAAATAGCCACTCAAGAATTGGATTTGTAGAGTTCACATGAACCTATGCATACATGGCAATGGCATCATCCTCTTCCCTTGTTCTGTATGGAGGAGGCACCAAGCTGTCCATGTTAGCAAAAAGATCTCCGCGACCGGATGGCGGTTCACCAAGAGGTGAGTCTAAGACTGAGTCTGGAATTACTGGTAAGGTTTCGTCGAAAAACGATTTGATTGTCTACATAGTTCAAGGAACTCGGGTAAGTGTTCAAAGCAGGGAATGCAATAAGTAAATAATAATAATAAAAAAAAACAATTTGGTAAATTATGAACTAAACGCCAAAATTTCACCCAACTTGCCCACAAGATGTCAACACAACAATTTCATAAACCAATTTAACAAGTTTTTGTATAAACATGATAAGGACACTTGTTAAAAATACTATAAGTGAAAGACTTTAATCACCTCGAAAGATTCTATGTTGACAAAAAGGACACAGAAGAATGAAATGACAAAATAGCCTCAACGATGTAAAGGGCCTGTACCAAAATCTTACACACAGCAATATACCCTAGACCTGGGAAAAGACTTAGAGCTTGTTTAGGTGGGCATTAAGTTGTTAACAAAAGACCTTTTTTCATTTTAGTGTGTGCCACAAATTTTTAATAGTAAAGTTAAAAGTACTAGAGAAATCTTTAGAAGCAACAATTTACATCTTTTCTAAAAAAAAATACTTTTTTTTACTTAAAAAAATGTCTCAACATAATAAATAAACAAAAAAAACTTTTATATTATTGTATTCAAACATACTTGATAGATTAGAAGATATTTTTATATGAAATATCCAAATATCAAATTGATTTTACTTTTTTAAAAGATCTTTTGAAAAAGATCACTTCCAAAAATTCTTTTCTTAGAAGCTCATCCAAACAAGTCTTTACTTGATCAAAGTCCCCCACTCCGCCCC
>JASCZI010212101.1:10448-20845 GCA_036250425.1 Stylosanthes scabra
GTTGGTAACCATACCGAGCAAGTTTGGATGGCAGCATCTGCTTTGCGTTTCCAAAGTCCATTCCCAGGCGCAGAATGAAAGAAACCAAGCAAAGGCTGCAGAAAAAGTAACAGATGATCATATGATAATACTAAAATGTATATTGGAATAAGAAAATTTGAAAATCAGTAACATTAAATGGATATATAACTTGCTTCCTGGAAGTGGAAGAAGGAAAAAAGATCCAACCATTTACCCACAACAAACCCTTCACTGAGTCCAGGCATTGAACCACGAATACCAAATATAGCTACATTACAAGTATATTGAAGAGAATAGAAAACCACGCCTTTATCACTTATCAGCTTGCTATTAAATATACAATTCTGTCAAGAAACTTTCATTGAATGACAGGCATTTTACAACAACTTTTGAAAATCAGCTACTGAGGATTATTTGCGGCTATTCCCACCTTCACTACATCTCGCACAGTAGGTCCAAGACCATATTTCAGCAATACCGAGTCCCCATACACTTGATATTTCTCAAGGACCTTGATGAAATCAGAAGGAAAAAGAAAATCAAAACAAAGCATGATATACTCTAGGTCATTCCAAAATATAGACCAAGAATTCTAGCCTACATTCAAAGCTTACTGAACCTGTCGACGTGTAAGATTACTTCTTGAAGCACCATAGACTGCAGTATCAACATGTCCCAAAATGTGCCAAGGGCTGCAGAGATTACCAATGAGAGTTACTCCAGCTACCAAGTATCAATTTATATAAACATCATGAAAGTCCAAACAACAGTGAAATCTTATTAGAGAAATAAAGTCACTCATAGTCTTCAACCAGAAAATTCAACACTTAGGGGAATTAGTATGATTGGTAATTAACAAGACAAAATAGTGGGAAAAACTGAGTCATCAGGAGGTGGATCCCTGTCACTCCTATTCTTTATTACAAACAATCAAGTCTCAGCATAACATCTAAAGTATGTTCTTTATCAAACTCTTAAGCCCAGAGAGCAATTGGTTAAAAACACGTTAGATACTTCTAAGAAGTTGATTCTTGTAAAATATGCATAACTGGAAAAATCTTATCTAACCCCCAATAAAGATTGAGTAACATTTCTATTCCTCCAGGTTTTTACAAAATAATATTGTTTTCATACATTTTTTGCAATCATGTGCACACTGCACAAAGCATGCACAAAATTAATTTTCTGATTGTTACGCATTAATGGTGACAAACAAAGAAGCATGCACTAGGTAATAGACCATGGCTGCACCAGCGCACCCAACACTCCTAGCTTTAATGAGTAATAGACAATTGAAGAAATATCAGGTTTCTTTCACAACATAAAATTTATGTAAAACAATTTTGTGCATTTTGTTCTAAATTCAAATGTTAAAATGCAAACAGCTTATGGTAACACAAAGTGTTCATGCGGAAGAATATTCCAGTTGGACTAATAAGACAAACTTTCTTCAAGGTTTTGTCCAACTTAAGATTTACAATAGTCAATAGTCATTCAACATTTTTAACCTAAAATGTCACAATTACTTTTAAAGGAAACCAAAAATAAGGACTGATTCCCTTTCTCGTTTATTGAAAAGAGCTAGATACTTTTTCTTTGAGATTTCACAGTCAAAGTATGAAAAAGGAGGTTAGGGGCCAAGAGATTTTGTATTTGAGACTTACTTATTGTATGCTGCTCGTCCAACCATAACACCATGGGCCCCAGCCGTTCGAGCTGAATTGATCTACAATCAAAGTCACCAAGTAAAGGAACAGAAAGAAGCATAATGACAATATGTATTGTTTCCTCTAATAAAAGGAATATGTATCCATTAAAAGAACAACAATTTCAAAGCTAGGAAACACATGCAGAGACTCATGAAGAAGTAAAATAATATGAACATGGTAGCTCTCGCAGTTTCATCTTTATTATTGTATTCCAAATCTCAACGATTAAAATGTTTTATTATTCATATTAACCATATTATTTTAAAATATAAAAAATATATATAATCTATCCTTAAACACCCAATTTTTATTTTCTGAACAGCCCAAATCATGTTTGGACAATAATATGGTGATTGCAAGCAAAGTAAACACGTGTTACACAAGATTGAGATTTGTATAAGCAAGAAGAGAAACCATATAAGAGAAAGAGGAATTCACTAATAAAGTAAAGGTTTGCAACCATAAGTGGTAACGGAGAGAGGGAGGAGGGGGAAGACATAAAAGCAGTGTTTGCCAAAGTGAACAAAGAAATAGCAGAGAGCAGAAACAAAGGTGCATGTTGATGAACAGTGGAGGAACACACGTATATGGATGTTCGCATGTGAATTGTGAATGAACTTCTAGCAATGGAGGTTCTACTTGCCATGGATGTTGACTAGCAAACTGAGGTTGGTTACAATTGCAAATACAGAACAGGTTCACAAATGAGGATTTATAAGAGAGATGAATGACAAAAAATCATATACCCATTTTCTGAAGTCACCAAAATGCCAATAAGACTGCTATTTTAGCTATGATCTAAATGTGTAAATAGAACCATGAAAAGACAGTCGTCATTATCTACCAGATGGAATCCACAAGACCATTACTTTAAAATGGAGATTATTCGATCTCCACCATGCCATAGGAAAAAAGGCACTGCTATAGAACATCATTATGTGGAAAGGCTATAGAACCTCGTTTACGTGATTTAAGGATAGAACCTCCAGCAAGACGAGTAGACTAGTCAAGGAAGTGTAATATATGAGAGAGAGTGAGAGAAAGATTAATTGAAAAAATTCAAAAAGCAATTAAATTTTAAATGGCTTCTTTTCTATAGAGATGGTTTGTGATAGGACCCAAAGATAATGTAGCAGACCCAATCTAGCACTTAAACTAAAGGACTGTTAACTGTCAATCTTACTGTTTGAGAGGAAGAATTTACATAGAAAGAAATGGCTTTTCCCTTAGGTTCAAAAACTTTGCTTTACACACAGCTTTGGTAAGAATATCTCCTAGCTGTTTCTCACTGGGAATGTGTGCAATTAGCAGCTTGTGCTCCATAACTCTACCTATCAGAAAGAAGAGGTTCTTGTCCATGTGGTTGATCATATAGTGTAAAACTGGATTATTTGCTAACATAATAGCACTGATACCATATTATACTGTGAGAGAAGAGAGAATTCAGAGAGAAACAAAGTTCAGAATGTGTAATGTGTATTATGAGTTTAACACTAATCTCTGCGTATATACAAAGAAGCATAGCTTGCTATGTAAGCTAGTCCAAAAGGAAGAATAGTCCTTTCATACTTAAGTTATGACAGCTGCAACTCACTAACTTAACTCCTAGCTGACTCTAATGTTATAACTAACTCTTCTCTAGACTTCACTAACTCACTCTATTCGTCCAGCGTCTAGTAATTTAGCATTTGCCAATCTCACAATTAATTTGGAAAACTACGCCACTCAACAAGCCCCATCAAAAGTTAGAGAAAAAAAGAAGAAGACAAACCCTAATCCATGTTGCCAAAGCAATGCAATAGATAAAAATCCATATCTCTATGAATCTAACACCCAGACCAAAAGGAAGACAAAAATGTGGGACATGCTAAACCAATATAGACAACTTTAAAATAAAAACACAGAACATCTTGTAGATACCAAACAAAAACAAAATAAAATTACTTTTAAAATTTTATGGCATATAGCATAGTACTTCAGTTTATCCCATACATATAAACAGAATGTGCACTTCAAATATGGATGACATATTTGGTTATGGTCATAAGAGAAAAGAATATTAAATATAATCTTTATCAGAAACTTTCTATCACTGAATACCAAGTCTCAATCACACAGAATGAGGGCCAAAGTTCACCTCATCAATACTAGCAATGCCACCATTGATTGTAAATGTTAAATCAGGAAAGTCACGTAAGAGACCATAGAAGTATTCATATCTGCATTGGAAAAATATGATACATCATCTCTCTAATAAAATAATATACTAGACAACAAAACTCAATCCTGACACATACTTCAATGGAGGAATACTCCGATTTTCAGCAGGGGTGATGCCATTGAGTAGTGCCTTCCTTGAATGAATTATGAAGTGCTTAGCAGGTGATAAAGAAGAAACCTTGTAAACGAAATCACCTGAGAAGCAACAAAAGTGGCAACATAAAACGTCAATACACAACCTCAATAACAAAGGCACATATATAACTTTGTATTTTCAAGATAAAAAAGGAATTTTGTAAAAACAAAGAAAGGAAGGATACAAATATATAATAAAGAAAAAAAAATTATAACAGTACTACGAAATCAACATTAGGGAGCCAATAAGTCCAATTAGAGGTTATCATTCTAAACTAAAAAAAGTTATCATCTGAACAGAATATGAGTTATCATCCCGTAATTCATCTACCCATCACCACCACCACCAATTAAAAAAGTTAACATCCGAAACTAAAGAAATTTATCATCCAAACAGAATATGAGTTATCATCCGTAACCTCACCGCCACTAAAAAGAGTGGGGAATGATGGTGCGACATAGGAGAACACAGCGGCGAATGACGGCTTGACCGGCGGAACTGCAGAGGAGAGAGAACTCGAGAGAAGAAGTGCAGAAGAGGGCGCAGCGGTGGGGGCGGTTGCTGTCAGCGCTGGGCAAAGAAGACAAAGACGCGGCTTGGACACAGGGAGGGAAGCAAGGATGTCACGGAATTCGCGGTGACAGCAGGTACCCGCGGCGGTGCTGAGGGAGACGCCGTGGCGAAAATCTGTTCTGAGTGTTGATGAGTAGAGGAGAGGGGCGCTGTTGGAGGCGCGGTGGTGGGTGGTGAGGTGGTGGTGACTCAGGTACAGGGAAGGGAATGGTGAGCAGAGGCAGTGTGCAGTGATGAAGGCGTGGAGAAGAGGGAGAGAACATGGGCTGTTGTGCGACGGTGATGGGAGGTATGGTGGTTTTCGGAGGAAAGGAGAAGTGGGGCTTCGCCGGCGAGCGGCTGGCTTGGGGTGGGCAGGGAGAAGAGGGCTAGGGCTAGGATTTTGTTTGTTCCCATTGGCCCCCAATTTTATTTTCCCCCTATATTTTTCCAAATAATTATCCCTCCAATAAATAAAGCAAACTCCATGCAAAAGGTTATAATCTTCACACTACAGAGATGCCAAAAGTTTTGGAACATTCTGATACAAGACTTGATAGTGCAAAATTCTGTTACTGAATAAAGCAGAATTACACGCCAACTAATGTAAACGATAGTGCCATGTAATGTACATGTCACAATGATATCACTTCTATACTTTCCCCAAAGCCAACAAAAACCAGTCAAGAGAACGTAAGTCCAGAGTTTTGGAACAAACCAAACACTAGCTAAAGATATCTAAGAAAGTATATAATATAAATTTACCATGGAATATGTGGAACTAATTTATAACTCACACCAAATTTAAAACACACCAGAAGAGACAGCCTTAAAAGACCTCTGAACATTATGCTTTATTATATAACTAAAACTGAAAATAAAACCTACAGTACAAAAACTCTGATATATATAAATGACATCAATTTCAATGCAGGATAGAATTCCACCTTTTCTTGCTTCCAAAAATGATCAATCTCATCGCAACATTAAAATACAAGGAAAGGAATCATTTAATTCCTAGATCTCAAGAAAGAAAGCAGGTAAATAATTCAAATAAATCATTAAGGATTTCTCCGTGAAAAAATAGATTAGGAAGTCAATATTTCTCCTTGTCAAAACACCTTGTCATTTATTTGGGTAATAAGAAATTATGACCGAAAGAGTGGTTTATGGAGGACTATTATCTTAATTTCCCAACTCTGCTTCATTTTCAGTTTCCTTTTATTTGTATAGGTTGGTGGCATAACAATTTGGTGACAGCAGACAAGTTAAGGAGTAAAATATGTTGTAAAAAAATTACTTTCATTTCAAGTATTCTTTTAGGAATAATTGCAACTGTGATTTTAGGATTCAACAACAGATTTGGTATTTATTGATGCCAAGAGAAATAATCAATGTGCTCCCCTCACAATACATATTATAAAGAACATATAAACATCCTTAATTATTTGCATTGCAAACTCAAACCAATTTGACTCATTTATGCCTCAAGTTTTAAACCCTAGTACCAAAGGTAAATTTGCCCACACAAGACTTGACTTTTGAAACACTTCACCTGCAATGTAAATGTTTGAATACCAATAAACGAACATTGTGGCCAATGCAAAACCAATATCCAATTGTGAATTAGATCCACACTCAAAGGGCAAGGCACGAACACTCCAGTTATTTGTTTGTCTATATAAAGCTCACCAAGTACCTAAGCAGGATGTCCCAAAGATTTTAAGCTAGACTGGCACAAAATTAAAGGCCTTGCCAAAAAAGAGGCAAGAACTCCAATGACATTGTTCCTATGGCGGTCAATTTAATGAGATAAGACTCTGTTCTTGACCTCTATATGGTGCTTTAAAATAATTGCTTAATCAGAGTTGCCAAATCAAACTTAAGAGAATGGGCATGTTGATGCTATTTTTAACTTTTCCCCTTAATCTGTTTGCTTCTGCTATGGCCTATGGAGCGTTCTTATCTGCCTTTGGGATGTAGTTTCCCTCTTTCCTTTTCACTAAAATTATTTTTTTAAAAAAAGAGGGCAAAGAGAGACAGAGACGAGTCAGAGACTGGGAGACATAGATTGAATTAAGATTGTCTATTGCGTTTGGTTTAAAATATATTAAAGACAAAGACCGACAAACAGAGACTGAATTAAGTCGATGAGAAATGGACAAAGCTTGGTATTGAAATTTTAAAAGTTGACTGAGGGCATTCGAGGAAAAAAAAAAGTTATTAAAGTTTCAATCTTCATCCCCAAAAATTTTAGTCCCCAGTGTTACCACTTTCTGGATATATTGAAGGGACTGAAATTTTAGCTTTAGTGTCTGGCCACCAAATACAATATTGAGTCCCAGTCCCTCAGTCTCTGTCCCAGTACTTCAAACCAAACGCTACCTATGAGGGGTACTGGGACTGAAATTGGGGCACTGAAACTGAGATTGGGGAACTGGGACTCAGTATTGTATTTGGTGGATGGAAACTGGAATTAAAATTTCAATCCCAATCACCTCCACAAGGTAAGGACTGGGGGACTGGAGACTGAAACTTTAAGGATGCGTTTGGGAAAAAGACTGAGACTGAATTAAGTTTGTTATTGTGTTTGGTTTAAAATTTATTAGGAGACAGAGACTGAGATATAGAGATTAAATTAAGTTGATGGAGAAAGGACAAAGGTTAGTATTGGAAACTTTAATGTTGAATGAGAGTATTTGAGTTAAAAAATGTTTTTAAAGTTTCAGTCCGAGTCCTCAGTCCCTCAGACCCCACTATTTTAAGGTACTGAAAATACTGAAATTCTGGAGACTGAGAATGAAATTTTAGTTCCAATCTCTATCAACCAAACACAATACTGAGTTCCAATCTCCCAGTCTCAGTCCCAATCTCCAGAAACAAATGCACCCTAATATTTTTTTCTCCAAAATACCGTCATTTAACTCTTTAATTTCCAATAATATCCTTTCTTCCCCAACTCTTCTCCTTCCTCACATAAACTAAACCAGATAGTGTTCAAACTGAACTCATGTTCTTTTTTGCAGGAGTCAGTTGCATTTGATCCTCAACCAAAATGCTGCCTATTGAGTTAGTTATTTCTAAGGATCCATTTTGAACATCTTGGGAGGAGGGTTGAGAAATATTGAACTCGCAATTCAGAAGCAATTCCTTTTGTCAAATGATCCTCCTACTTTAACTCTATGCTCCCCACTGTTGTTGGAGCTCTTTCTATTTTCTAAGCTGATTCTTCAACTTCAGATTAGCCAATAAGTTTGTCCTTCAAACAACCAACCAACTCATTCACTCCAAACTCCAAACTTAATCCCAAACATAATGGCGGTTCGTTGCTGATGATGGTGGTTGTTGACAATGGCTCCAGCAACCTTGTGGAAGGGGAACTCATGGGCTCCACTGGTTGTGGTGTTTTCGAAGCCATCAAGGCAGTTTTCCTAGTATAGGTGATGAACTGATTGCATCACTGATTGAAGCATTGGAGAGCTCCAAGTAAAATTTGGGGAAGAACATCAAAATTAGGGATTTTAACATAAGAGTATTTCGGTTATTTTACTTTTTATAGTCTCTATATTTATCAGTTCAGTACACCTTAAACCAAACACAATACACAAATCTAATTTAGTCTCAGTCTTCTAGTCTCAATCTCAGCTTCCCATTCTCAGTCCCTCTTCCAAACTGTTATTGGTATTCGCAAATGGGAAAAACACTGATGCCCATAAGGTCCTTTACTACATAAAAATGTTTCTTGCTAAATACTTAATAATCATACATTCTCTAGATATGTTATTTGTTTTTCATTAACAGTTAACTACTAACGGCAACCCTTTTGTTACTGAAACAAACATTATATCTTCATTTTAAGATCCTACCAGAAAGTGACTATTTGCTTTCAATTAATAAATAGTAATTTCAATGTTATAATTAGTAGCAAATCCAAGGTTTTGAAATGAATAAAATCCCCAATGTACTTATTTATCAAGAGAGAGAGAGGGGGCGCGGAGAGATAGAATCCCCCAGGTACCTAATCAATGGATAAAAGCAAAATGTATTTTAGCACAACACCGTTGAAAAACTTTATAAAGTACAGCAGATGGAAAACAGTGAAGCCATACTAACATAAATCTTATAAGTTGGAAGGTATGGTTTAAGTACTATTACTTCCAAACAAATCATTTTAGACAGGTGAACCCAATTCAGTCATGAGGTAGCTCAAATGCAGGGACAAAATGGATCAATTTAAATAACCACAATGGAAGGGCTTTTGGCATGCCTTGACACAGGACAGGAGCAGCCTTCCCTTCACTATGATGAACTCTATTTGAAAAATTCATAACTTTAATTTCAATATGAATAGCCAACAATGAACAAAAAAGGACCTTACACAACTCATTGTAAGAATCATGATTGTCCACGCCGATTCGACACTTGACAGTAACTGGCACATTTGTATTGGCAGCCATTACTGAAATAGCCTCCGCAACAAACTTTCCTTGTATCCATTAAATTAAATTTCTATATTAATGTACATAAGACAAATAAATGTATATGTTCAATAAGTTTAACAAGGATGATTTCCTAACCTTTGGGTCAAGCATAAGACGTGCACCAAAGCATCCACGTCCAGCTACTCTTGGACTAGGGCATCCACAACTGATATGCATTGAAAGAAATAATTTCATTTTGTTAGAGATCATGACAACAATAAAGCTTTGAGATTTAAGGTTATAAGAACAAACAGACTTGAAGTTGATCTCATCATAGCAATAAGCACTAGCAAGTTCAGTTGCTTTTGCCAAATTATCCAAATTACTTCCTCCAATTTGCAGCACAATTGGATGTTGATCTGGAGAATATGCCAAGAATCTGTCCTGACAACCGATAAAAGGAATCAATGGTGTTTCAGCACAAAGTTATTCAACACCCTTCAATTAGTTTGTGTTCATATACACACATACATGCCCACAATATAGATATAAACAAATACTTCAACTAGAAAAAAACACAATCAATATTGCTTACACAATATATTTTATTTCATTGCAGCAACAACATAATTCCCTATCACAGACCATATTCATCATCAGAACATTTATATTTAAATCTCTTTTAATGATGTCTCCTAAGATTTTCTTAGGTCTCCCTCTACCTCTAACCATAAGACTATTTGGCATCTAATCCACTCCTTCTAACTAGAGCCTCTACATGCCTTCTCCAACATGTCTAAACCACTTAAGATGAGATGCTACAACCCTCTCTCTCTAATGCATTCATTACTAATTCTATAAAATCTAAAAAGCATCCTCATTTCCTCAAGATTAAGCTTAAGTACCTACTGGTTTTTTACCATCTAACATTTAGTCTCATACAAATTTGCCAGTCCAATAGTTGATTGGTAAAATTTATCAATAAGCCTTAGTGGCATTATTTTATCACAGAAAAACTCGAAAAACTCTTCCACAATAACCACCTAGCTTGAATCCTATGGTCATCTACTTCTACCACTCCATTTTCTGCAATTTAAACAAGAATACTTAAATCTCGTGAGTTTAAGAGGGGCCCAGGACTTATCTTTATAAACTTACCAGATTTCCTTTTTGATAAACAATTGTTTCAGCTGCAAGCATCTCTGTGTAAAGCCAAGAATGTTTTGATATGAGGCGTGCAAGAGTCCTATAGTGATGGTCTGTCCAGTCCATCATTGGAGCAACACTGAAATCCAAGCAACAAAAAAAAAAAAAAAAAAAAAAAGCAGATTTAAATCA
>JASCZI010212104.1:8408-23030 GCA_036250425.1 Stylosanthes scabra
CCGTTCCGAACATCCTATGCGTACACAATAACGTAGAACCAAGGTCTCAACAGAACTCGAGTAAATCCTGCATCACTGGGAAGAACTCACCATGGTGAATTTTGTACCTAATTGAGTTTGTCTCATTTAAGGTTCTCCCGTTATTGCCATTGGCATAGCGTCATCAGAACAGTTTTAATTCCAGGCCTTAACCCATTCTTATCCTTAGGGATTAGTGGCTAAGATCATCTACACTTCAACCCATGACCAAGGCACAAGAACACTACTCCATAATTATAAGAAACAAAATATCAAACACTTGGTGGGCGTAGTAAATAAACATGGTAAATAACAAGAGAAAAAACAAATCAAGATGATCAATGAAGTAAATAAGCAAGAGAATCAACAATTATCACTAAAGGAACAAGAAAATAACAATAGATCATAACAAGAACTAAATTTCAGCAATAAGAAAATAAGAACACAAGAACATGAAAGCTAAAGATGAGAAATAGAGAAATAGATGAAAGAAACAAGCATAGATTGCATTAATTAAACAAGAGTAACATTAAACAAGCATTCAAACATGAATTAAATGAAAGAGATTGGCTAGTGAGGGCTGGAAATTGGAAGAGAAAATGAAGAATACTATGAACTAGATAAGAGAAAATGAGAGAGATGGGAAACTCTCACAAATTCCTCCTAAACTATCTAAACTATGGAAATAAACCTAATGGCTTCTCTTAATGAATCCTTTGCTTCCAATTCTCTCTTTAGCCTTTCCAAATCATTTCTCAATCCCTAAAATCCTGAAATGCACTAGCAAACATATCAAGGTACCAAGAGGGATGAGGTTATACTAATTTCATTTAGTTCTAAGGCTAAATTAGCATGTTTATCAATCTTAAAACAATTATGACAAAGGTTCACAATCATGGTTATTCACAAGCAATTATGTGGTTTTAGGTTGATAAACCCATCAAATATAACACATATTTTATCATGAAATATGGGTTCATCATCAGTCATGCAATTGAACACATAAAATTTATCCAAAAAAGCATGACATCATTTAGATTAGCTAGCATATAATCTATTAAAATTATATAAACAAAAACTAGCAACCTGCGTTAATCTTTCAATTCTACCATAAACAAACAGCACAAAAAATGAGCAAATGAGCAGGCAAAAGGTCATCTAAACCTATCTCTAACCAATACTAACTACTCTAAACTAACTACCTAGCATACCTAAACTAACACTAATTAAAAACATTAAATAAAAATAATAAAAGAAAAGGAAAAAAACTTACTTGGAGAGAGAAATAGGAGCGGAAAGTAAGAAAATGAGGAAGAGTGAAAAGTGAATGGGGGGACGGTTCTTTTTATAGACCCCTGGTGGGCGGCCCCTGCGTGACGGGTGCGTATGCACATCACAGGTGCGTACGCACAAGGGTGTCTCACCGACTACCCTCCGTGCGTTGTGGTGCGTGCGCGTCGAGGTGGTTGGTGCGTACGCACAACCACTTTTTTTTATCCTAAAACTTGTCTAACTACATGTTTAGCCATTTAAAGTGCAGTTAATCAAGCAATTATAATGAAATTGGACAAGATTAGGGTTAAGAAAGCATTACCGCGGTGGGTTGTCTCCCACCTAGCACTTTTGTTTAACATCCTTAAGTTGAACGCATAGATGCTGGGTTCTGTCATTTCCATTTTGAGTTGTTCTTCACCAAGTGGGCATCTGCTCCTTTAGCTCGGTGAATGATTCTTTTCAGTGATTTTACTTTCCTCATCAATCTACTGAAGCTCGAACATTTAATTGTGGTCTTCTCGGATTCTGCTTCAGATAGTTTCTCTTTTTCTCTCTCTTCTGTACCCGATCTATCTTTCTTCTTTTTCTTCTTCTTTTGATCGCTTCCTTTATCGTCTTCCATCTTTCCCTTTTTGTGCTTCTCCTTGAGGTGACTTGGCTTGATCATTGGCTTCTTCGCTTTGCGGGTTTGGCCTTTCGCTTTCTTCCATGGTTTATCTTTGATCTTCTTCCCTTTATCTTGCTGTAGGTGATGGAGGCCGTTCTTCCGAGGCTTTGGAGGTGGTGGAAGGTGGAATATTTTGATTGCATTCCCCACTTCGAAGGTGAAAATTTCATCATAATAAATCAGATTGAACCCCACAGTTTTCAGAAATGGCCTCCCTAGCAAAACTTGCGGTCTTCCTCCTTTATTCCCTTTAGTGGGCATGATAACGTGGAAGTCAGCTGGAGTGGTGAGTTGTTCTATCTTAACTAGTACGTTTTCCGCAATTCCTACTACTGATACAATACTAGCATCAGCTGTTGTAAAGGCTTCTCTTGACTTTTTTAGTGGCCCAAGATCTAAAAGTTCATAAACCTCGAAAGGCATGATGTTCCCGCAAGCCCCAGGGTCGCACAAACAATCTGAAATGCTTACTCCTCGGATTTTGCAGGTGACTAAACATAGCCTGGATCCTCACATTTAATAGGGATTTCTTCCTCGCTCTTCTTTTCCTTGAAGAGGGTATTTATGAAGAAAATCTTTCCTTTATCCTTGTCATTGATATCTTCTTCCTCTACAAATTCACTCTCCTCCTCCTCGTCACCAGATTCTTCCTCACTTTCTTCTTCTATGTTCTCATCTTCCTCCTCATCGTCAGACTCATCAGAATTTGCCAATTCTTTTAGTAGTTCATACAACCAGTCATTCTCCCCTTCATTGTCCTCAGCTTCGTCCTCCCCTTTGTTGTCTATTTCTACTTGAACTGCGTTGATACCTCCTTTGGGGTTTGGAAGAGGTTGAAACGGCAATGGGCTTGGGGCTGAAGGTTGGGCTTGAGCTTGTGGGTTGACCAGTGATTGGTTAGCAATTTTTTGCAGTAGTTCGGCTAAATGATTCAATTGGGATTCTGTCTTTTTTTGTGTTTCCCTCATTTCTTGATTTTCCCTTTGGACAGTGCGGATGGGTTCATCAAAGTTAAATGGGGGTTAGTGGCTGGCGGGTATTGTTGACAATTATGTGGAGGTTGATATCTTCGATTTTGGTTGTTCTGGGGCTGGCTGTAGGTATAAAGCTGCCTAGGTTGAGCTTGTGGCTGCTGCGGTGGGTTCCAACGAGTATGTTGACCATCGCGCCCTCCTTGAGTATAATATTGCTTGTTGTAGGGCAGAATGGTAGTGGCATCATAGAAGTTGTGAGTTGACGCCACTGTGTTATCCTCTTGCAGCTGCGGACACTCGTCAGTATGATGGGAATTGCAAGAAAAAAACCCGAGGCATCAATCATCGCCTTGTCGGTGGGTGTCAGTCCCTCACAAAAATAGTTGTTCAGCAGGAAATCTGATATAGAGTGATGGGTGCACGAAGAGAGCAACTTCTTGAACCTCTCGTAGTACTCGTGCAGAGTTTCCCCATGAAGCCGAGCAATTCCAGAGATCTCCTTGCGAATGACATTCGTCTTGGAGGGTGGAAAGTACTTCTCTAAGAATCTCTTTTTAAATGCTGACCAATCAGAGGTTACGTCAGTAGGCAAAGTATGGTACTAGTCCTTCACTCTATCATCCAAAGAAAATGGCAGAGCGAATGCCTTGACAGCATCTTCATCACCACAGGTCCTTCTAGTGGTGGCACAGATAACCTCAAAATCCTTGATGTGCTTAATCGAGTTCGAAGTTTGCATTGAGTTCTGGAAATTGGTTGGGCTGGTTATCCAGTGCTGTGCTAGCACCGCTGATTTGCTTAAGAGTAGTTCGAGTATCAGAATCAGAATCAGACCACTCAAAAGGATTGTTATCAGTTGCCAGCCTCGCGAGTTCAGCTCGGCATCTGGCTTGCCTTGCTCGGCGTAAAGTTCGCTCAATTTTAGGATCGAACAACAACAAGCCAAGGTCTGAATGCAATCTTAACATTCAAATAACAATTCATAGAAAATAAAAACAAAACTACACTACTAAAAAAACATCAAAAGACTATCATATTTACAATATTCACATATTCACAATCAACCAAAAACAGACACACATTTCTGCTTTCCCGGCAATGGCGCCAAAAATTTGATGCATGCGGCCTTGTCAGGGCCGCGGTCCCAAATTTAGTTTAAAGTGTCACAGAGGTGCAACCAAGTTTGAAAATACCGAGTACTGGACTCGGGTCATTCTCCCTAGGAAGCAGAAACACAGGTTTGTTTTCAATTGAGAAAATATCGAGGTTGGTTGTAGTTTGTTGTCGAGAACAAAGCGCAAGAAAATAGATTAAAACAGTAGTGGATTAAAGAGTGTCCGACCATGGGTTGAAATACTGTACGTCCCTATGAACACTGCCGATCCCAGATTAGATGGACTGTCACCTAAAGGAAACTAACCACCACAGGGTGGCGGAGTTAACCCCTATCTAAATGCCCTAGGCATACACACTAGGAAGAACTCACTAGTAGTGCACTTTGCACCGAATTGAGTCTGTCTCGTTTAAGGTCCCCATACTGCCGGCAGGGGCGTAGCGTTAACGACATTGAAATTAACTCCGTTCCTCCCATCCGTTGCCCTTAGGGATCGACAACTAAGATCATTCGCACATTTCAACCCATGGCCGAGTCACTTTGGTCACTACTCGCTATGAACGGAAATCATAATTGTGGAATTTAAACAAGCATCATAACGGTAAAACATGATAGCAAAATAACAAAAATCAAACGGACAGAATAACGATAGTAAAATTGGATAATTCGAAATTAAAGTCAGCAGAGTAACAATATACAAAACAGATAATAAAAACACTAAATATTTGGCTAGTGAAAATGGACAAAAACTAATGGAACCCTAAACTAAACTAAAGGAATGGTAATTTGGGCTCTCCCAAAATGGTGAAGGCTTCCTCTATTTATAGGTACAAATCTGGCCACTGGTGCATACGCATAGGCCTCTCAGATACGTACGCATATGGTCTAGTTCCAGCTAGGACATGACGCTCAAGTCATGGCAATGCGTATGCATAGGCTCCTTTAGTGCGTACGCATAGGCTCTGGATTTGGCCTTTAAGCTTTTCTTTGCGATCTTCTCGTTACTCGCGCTCTCTTTAGCCACTTCCGTTCCGAACTTTGCTTGTTAAAGCCTGAAACACTTGAATACACACATCAAGGCATCGTGTAGAATGGGAAACGGTTTAAAACATAGTAAAATTTGGCCAAGATAGCAGAGAATTAAATTTACAGTCCTAAGGAACGATTAAACACAAACATGCTTGTTTTAAATGTATTTAAGTGGTGAAATGTTGACAATTAGTCAATTTGTGATATGAAATAATCCATCGAAATGGGGGTCTATCAAGATTCCATAGGATCGATTAATGCAATTTATAAGTGTTCAACAACTATTGGAACGAGTAGCTTGCAACGGGTAGTTTTGCAACGGCTAGTTCCTAACGTCCATTTTACAACGGCTAGTTTTGTAACGGCTAGTTTTTAACGTCTATTCTATAACGTCTAGTTTTGTAACAGTAGTTAATCAAACAGTAGTGAATTAAAATATTGACTAAATTTAAAGGTTACATCACAAATTGGAATAAAACAAACAATAGAAATAAAACAAATAACAACAAAAATAAAACAAAGTACATCACACCTAAGAAAACCACTTTACAATAATTTTCTCACACGCAATCTCATGAAGAGCACGTCTCTTCTCACTCATTACTGACGTGTTAACATTAAGTATTTGCATATCCATTTCTCTTTCCTTCATTTGTAACTCTTGTTCCTTCATTTGTAGCTCTTTTTCCTTCATCGCCATAAGCTTTTCTCTGTGTTCCTTTTGATTTCTCTTTCCTTTTCCAAATCTGACATTTCCTTCTCCCTAAAATTCACGAAATCCTCTACGAGAGCAAGTTTCTTAACAATCGATGATTTCTTCTCGCTAAGATCTTCAGACATTTGTGCTTTTCCCTTTCCCCTTCTCTTGTTCTTCTTCGATCCTTGCGGGCGAACGGGTGAGCCAATACCAGCATTTTCAGCCAACGGTGTCTCTGGGTTTGATAACGATGAGTATGCTCCAGCCGAAGTGACCTTGGTTCTTTTGGATCCTCCATTTTGCGTTGGTAGTTGGCTACTCCATTTTTGTTCCAAACGAAGCATATTCCAGTGCCTTTCGAAAGTGAATTTCTGAACATAATTTGAAGAATAGATTTTATATGCAAACTCCTTTATATCATCGGCGTTTGAGCCACTCCTTATGTTACGAGTAGCTTGGTCATAGCAACCAGCAAATTGTGCAACTGCTTTGTTGATCTTATACCATCGTTTTTTAGTTGCAATGGCTCCCCTTTTCATCATCGGGTTATATTCTTCACAGTAGCTGTGGATCCGATTCCAAAATGTGTCACCTTTTTTATTGGTTCCAACTACTGGATCAGTTGATACGTTCAACCACGCACTGATTAGCATCTCATCCTCTTCCCATTTTCAGTAATGGACGCTCTCTTGCGGTAGATCTTCAATTTCATCATTATTGAGATGGATTGCATCTAATCAACGAGTGTTTGAAAATTCAGAATTTGAGCTAGACTGTATTGGGGTTTGAGGGGATGGGTTAGAAGAGCCACCAACACCCACTGAGTCAGGTCTTGAAGCGCTAAATTGAGTTGGAAACATAGTTGGGAATGGATAATTAGGTGTCGGTGAATTTTGATTTTGTGGTTGAAAATAGGAAATTGATTATTGTAAGGAACTTGAAAATTGAAATTACGAAGGTTTTGTGAACTCAGATTTTGAAAGGTATTTGGTAATGGGAAGTTTTGATTTGGATTTCGAGAGTTTGAAGGTTGAGATTGTTGGGTATTTAGATTTTGTGAAAAAATTTTTAAGTAGTTAAAAAAAGAGTTGAATCGGTTTGGATCTATTTTTCAATGGCAACAAAAATATAAGTAGAATTTTGGTGTGAGAAATTGTAAAATTTTGATGCAAATTGAAGTGGAATGTGAGAATGAATGTGTGTCTGGTTAATATTTAGAGGTAAAAAATTATGTTTTATTACATTAAAAAATTAAAACAAAATAGTCGTTGCCTTGTATAGAAAAAAGTTATTAATTTTCTTTTAAAAAAAATAGCCATTATTTACTTTCTTATAAATACAACATTATTAACACATAATACATATTTTTTATTAAAAAAAAACAAAAAGCAAAAAGGAACCGTTGCTGTTATTTTTTATGCAATAAAAAAAGAGAGAAGTTCTCCTCCAATGGCTAATGAGTTCCTCCTTATAAGAAAAAGTGGGAAGGGTCCTAGCGTTGGACTTGCTCTTAAACTCAAATACAGCTTACAAGTATACATAGTTTACAAATTGAGTGTAATCTAACATCTTTCTCTCTCCTTCAAAAATAAAAAGGGCCCACCAATAATTTACTTTCTTTCTCTTTTTTTAACTCTACACACTCTTCACAATTTTAATATGTATCAAAGTAACCATCTTAAAATAAAGGTCAATTCTCATTTGGAAGAGGAACAGAGACCGACAGATATAGATTAAATTAAATTTTTATATTATGTTTAGCTTAAGATATGACGAATACTCGCATGCAGTCGACTTCACATGAAGTTGTTATTAAGAACCGTTAGATAATTTCACATTTATGGCTAAATTATTATCTAATAGTTCTAGAGTATCAACTTTGCATGAAGTCAACTGCATGTGAGTTTCCTCTTTAAGATATACAAGACTAAATTATGTAGAAATTGAAACTAACAAATTAACTAAAATACTTATTTTCCTTTTCCCCTTTCTCAAAACCTCAATCAAGAAAAAATATATTGAATAAGAAATATGACAACAACCAACATCAAAAGTTTAGTTTTATCAAATTCTGAATTAACCCTAAAGAACAACTCAGAAATGACATTAAACAAATCAAAACAACTCGATTAACATGCATTTTATCATTATTACAATTGAGGACATGTAAATTAAGAGAGGAAGAGGGAAGAATAGTGTTAACTCCGATAACTCAAAGCCTCTTTTCCCTCTTGTTTCATCGGCGGTGACTCTAACAGCACCAATGGTAGCAGCGAACCAACAAGAGTAGCAACGATAAAAGTTGAGGGAGGAAGAAAGGGAATGGAAGGGAGAGGAGCAGCAAAGATTAAAGGATATTGAAGGAGGAAGAGAAGGAGTAGTGGGTGAGGGACAAATAAAAGAAAGGCATTGATGAGTGAAGTTGAGGGATGTTGACGGAGGAAGAAAGAGAATGGTGGGTAAGAAAAGAAGAGACGAACTAGATCTAGTAGATGAGAGAGGGGAAGAACAAGGTTCACGGATGTTGAGGCTGTTGTGGGTGAATGAGGGTATTTTGGTCAAAAGGTGTTATTAAAACTTCACTCTTCGTTACAAAAAATTTCGATCCTCAGTGCCCCTACTTTCTAGATCGAAAGTGCTGAAGAGACTGAAATTTTGGGGAGAAAATTGAAATTTTAGTTCCAGTCTTTGGTCACCAAATACAATATTGAATCTCAGTAGCTTATCTCTATTCTAGTATTTCAAACTAAACAATATCTTATTCTAGTATTTCAAACTAAACAATATCTTAGTGTTTTCCAAATCACTTCAAAATTATCTTGTCAATTTAAAATTTATTGGTGTATATATATGTTACTCAATTAATTTTTTACGCTATAGACAACACTCGAAATAAATCATCAAAATTACTTTTACAATATTTTAATGCAGGCAAAATTAAATGAGTTTCAAAGATGAAAGTATTTCAGAAAGATTTAAAAATATAAAAAGAACAACTAGATCGGCAGTATGTCCGTAAGAAGTTGAGGGGAGGTCATTTCAAAAATCCAAGTAAAGAAAAAGTGGGATAACGATGCCTAGATATGTACAGAATAAATGCTTAATGGTATGACTAATGCACTGTTTAATTCTACCAAAATATTGGAAGCACAAAAGAATTATTGAACAAATTCGAGACAAAATATATGACTGACGATGCAATAAGCAAGATATTTTATTGTCACTCACTTTAATAATTATATGATGGTCGGTAGTAGGTCTGCATGAAAATATTACATAAAATTAAACATAATTTAAAATTTTTTTACTAAATTTACTCATAAATGTTTAAAACACTAACAATCTACCACCTACATTTTTCAATCAGTTTCAATCCTTCTCCAATTACCTTTGGATCTTATTAATCTCCCAAGCAATTAATTAAGCAGTGTTCTACCTCCTTTAAGATATCATCCTTGGATGTAACCTGATTTTTGAAGATTCCATTGTTACTTGCTTTCCAAATGTATCAGTTAACTACACCAAATAACATCCTCCAATTTTTCTTGTCCACTGCTCTAACAGGGGCACCATCCCATGCCATCCCATGTTAGTACGCAACTTGTTGGATCCCCAACTAGCACCAATACAAATTAAACAGCCCAAACCAATGACCCTGAATTTCCTGCACTCGAATACAACCAAAGATTAGAGGTTTAATTATTCTGTTAATTCCTATAATTTTACCAAATTTTTAATTACATCTCTATATTTATTTTCAATTAGGTCACTATACTATTTTTAATTTTGTAATTAGGTTCCTGTCATGACAAAAGCATTAGAATTAACGAAATATATCATCTCTAAATTAAAGATATAACAAAATCTAATGACTAACTCCATAAATATGACATTTTTCTCTATTTTACAGTAATAAAATAGTACTCTTCCTTTCTTTTAACAAACTTCAAGTTTCCTAAAGATATGTAACTTTGATTAATGCAAGTTAAGAATATTTTAAGAGAATATGATGAGAAAGGTGGTAAGAATATTTATGCAAAGTTTTATGATACGAGAATAATAAGAAATTCACACTTTATAGATATTTTCTTTTAACATTTATCGTTAATAGAGACCTAATTACAAATTTAAAAATAATATAAGGACTCAATCGAAAGGAAAAAAAGTATAGGAACCTAATTAAAAATGTGATGAAACTATAGAGACTAACAAAATAATTAAACCAAGAATAGAACACATTTCAAACATGATGTAGGAATAATACCATATTTGTAGAGTTTATTTTTTGTGTTTTAATCTACCTTTCAAGATGAACAAGTTCAACAGATCCGCTCTTACAGGTAAAAGACTGCCTGGGAGATTCTGTTAACTCCTGAAACATGCTGTTGGGATTTTCCAGCACCTTTTTTATTGAATACCTGCAATAGAGAGCATATAGAAAAAGTCACAGAGGGGGTGGTATGATATCCACTTCATTGTCTCTGACCCCACCCTACTAATAATGTCATATAGCTCCTTATTTCTCTCAACTGCCTTCTCTAACTTAGTCTCTAGACCCATTTAACACCATCCTACACTCCATACTCACTCACCGAGCATTCCTTGTTAGAGGCAACTTTGTATAAAGAATGGAATTTTTCTTTAAGTATCCCATCCCTTACCCATAAGTGCGACAAAAACCTCGTCTTTTGTCCATCACCAATCACAATTTGCATTCCACTCTGGAAAATATGTAGTAGTTCCTTATTCCTTTCTCTAATCCCCATTATGTCTTCCCACACACCCCAACTCCTTTCTTCAATTGGTTTTGTATTAATTCCGATGAATCCAAGTTGTTACTAGCGCACACTACTCTTTTCCACAACGGGCAGTCTTTCTTGTTGAAGCACCATCACTGTACCACTTGAATAATAATACCACATTTTGGATTACCACATTGCCCACTCCCAACCCTCCTAGCTTCTGTGGTCTTTGAATAATATCCCAAGTGATAGTTAGTAAGCTTCTCCCACCGTCCGGCTTTCCCAAAAAGAACCCAGTTGTAGTGAAACTATTTTTGCCAGCTACTGATTTTGGAATCTTGAAGAAGCTCAGGTAGTAGGTTAGTAAACTATTCAGGACCAATTTAATGCGAACCAGCTTGCCCGCCTTCGATAAGTACCTACCTTCCATCATTTAAGTCTATCTTCAACTTTCTTGAAAAGTGGTGCCCATGTCTCCACTCTCTGAGGGTTTGCACCTAGTGGAATCCACATTAGTGCACCCCAATATTGAGCATGCTTCCCTTATTTCATCATCATCGCAGTACAACAATTCAATAAGTGCAGATTTTTCATAATTAATTTTGAGGTGACATTAACTCAAATCCCACCATCAACCTTCTATAGCTCCTCACCATATCCATATCGCATGGACGAAAGAGCATAGTGTTGTCCGCAAACTATAAATGGGATAGTTCCACCTCACCTCTTTCGATCTCTAATGGTCTTTTCCACCCCACCTCCCTCAACCGAGACACCATTTTGTTTAGAACTTCACCAACTAGAACAAAGAGAAAATGTGAGAGCGGATAGCCCTGTCTCAATCCTCTTGGAAGATTAAATTGCGTGGCAGGCGTTCCATTCACCAAAATTGACATTTTAGCTGACGATATGCAAGCATATATCCACTTCCTCCAGTCACTCCAAATTTCATTTTCCTCAACACTTTTATGACAAAATGTCATCTTACGTGATCATACGCCATTTGAAAATCGAGTTTGATAAGGAACGTGGGCCTTTTGTTCTTCTTGCAATACCGTACCATTTCCACAGCAATTAGTGCAGCATCCATAATCTTTTTCCCACCCACAAAAGCCAATTGGACTTCTCCCACCAATCTCGGTATCAATGCAGATAAACTATTCGCCAAGATTTTTTATCACATTATAAATGCAACGCACCATGCTTGTTCGCGTGTAGTCTTTTAGCTCGTCCGATCTACCTTCTTTATGGGATAGAGCTACCCAAGTATGATTTACTTGGGTCAACATCACCTCTGAAATGAATCAGTCCTTTATAGCCCTGACAAAGTGCCCATCAATTATATTCCACAGTTTCCTCAAACATTTAAAGTTGAATCCGTTTGGCCTTAGTGCCCTACTTGGTCCGCAACTTCACACTTCCCATTTGATTCCTCAAGATATGGAATTTACTCTATACTCTCCATCTTCCCTACTAATCTTCATGGTCATCCCCTCTACGAAATCAATCTTCAGGAATTGTTCTTGAATGTACGAATTTTCATACAATCTCCTCACTTCCCTTTTCACCCTCCTCGGTCCTCTATATCTTTTTCTTTCTATTACAACCTCATCCATTCCTTTTCACCCTCCATTACTCTTCCTTCCTAATATACCACCTTTCCGCTAATACTTTCAACGCCTTCCTTCTCACCATCGTGGATCCATCCAAATCATTTGTTTTCACCTGTTCATCAATCTTCCTTAGCTCCTCTTCAATCCAAGCAATATTATCGTCTATGTATCCAAATATTTCCTTGTTCCATCACCTAAGTGGTCTCGCCAGTCCTTTCATCTTTTCTACAATTTCGTCCTCATTCATCTTATTCCATTCCTCCTGCACAATATTGACGAAGTTGCCACGTGATAGCCATACATCTAATGTTTGAAATGGCTAAGGCCCCCAGTCCACCAACCTCGAGTGGACAAACAACGTGCAATGATCAGATAATGCCCTCGACATATTTTTCAAAGACAAATTTTACACAACTTCCCACTCAACATCTACCAACACTCTGTCGATTCTACTACACAATCTGCCCCCATACCAAGTAAACTTGCGCCCGAATAGCTCCAGATCTATCAATTCTGTTTGGTTGATCCGCTCTATGAATTCGCTATTGCTTCATGACAATTTTCATTATGTAATTATCTTTGGTATGAGATTTAAATGTGTAAATACAAAAACGAGTTAAATTTTCTTTTTCGTATCCTATAAAAAATTCGCTAATAATTAATCATTTTACACATCTCAATCAGATTAGTTATGGCAAACTAAGCCTAAAAAAATGTAACACACCTTGAAGAATTGCTTCAATTCTCTAATCATTTTCTGTTGCAGGTTCCAATAATCTGGTATTTTATTTTCGTTACCAATAAATTCAACAAAATAAAAAAATCCCACTCCAAGTTCTCACAATTTTGTCAAACTGTAAAATTTGTTTGATAGTGGAAAATTAAATATGTTGCAATAGCTATTATTTTTTTTAATACGGTGGTCATGGGAAATATGTGTTCTAGTTCCAGCCACACACATAACATAGAACAATAATAATATATTTCTTAGATTTTGGAATTATTCTATGTCAAATAATTCACACTAGAACATTGATTATATATAGGAAGAATGAACAAAAGTATACATGAATTTTTTAATGACTCAAATATACATATAAAATATTCTATTCATGTTTTATCGTTTGACAAAAGTAAACATAAATTTTTATAGAACATGAATTGAATATTTCATGTGTACATTTGAGTAATTAAAAAATTCATGTGTACTTTTGTCCCTTCTTCCTTTTATATATATATATAAATACGTCGTAATATTATTTTTATACGTTAATCTTAATTATAAAATTAGTTATAATCATTAATTTTAATTATAAAATATTTTATAATTAAAATAAAAGTTAAAAATACTGAAATAATAATTTGGCATCAAAGGCCAGCACTCTTTCTTTGCAGCATGACCAAGGGAGTATTGCAGATTGTTGGGTTTTGTTGAAAATAATGTGTATAAGAAGTTCCACATTGCTTGATGAAGAAGTGTGGGTGGGCCTTTATACTATAAATAGGGGTTTAAGTTGAGGGTTTCAAGTGCACCAAGTCAATACACATGGTATGACTTTTAAATTCTTTCTCGTACTTTGAGTTCTTCTCTTGTAAGAGTGTGGAGGGTATAGTCATTGGGAGTGTGTGGAGTGCTTGGTGCCGGAGTAGAAAATATTAGAGGGTGTAATGCTTTATAATATTTTCTTGGTTGTCATTTGGCAACGGCCGTGATTTTTTCCTTGTTTTTGGGTTTCCACGTTAATTCTCTTGTGTTGTGATTCTATTATTGTTTTTTCCTACTTCTCTATTTTAATTCTCCATGGGGCATGGTCGCGATGTCCAACAAGTGGTATCAAGAGCTATGGTTCGATGGATGTAAATTCTTAGCATGCTCTGTGGTTGCAGTTTTGTCTAATCTTCCACATCAGAAAAGAATTATCCTGTGTAGTGTTGGAGAATTGTTCGTGGTAGCTTGGTTATTGTTGTGTTGCTGCAATGGCACCTGTGTCAAGCGTCATGAAGTTTGATATAGAGAAATTTGATGGAAGGATGTTCTTTGGCTTGTGACAAGTTCAAGTCAATGATGTATTGATATAATTCGGGTTACACAAGATGCGGAAAGTCTAGACATATTTGTAAACCATGTTACAATATGCATGCAAGGTTTTTATGATTAGGTTTTGATGAATGACAACCATTATGGAATTGATGACAACCATCGAAAGATTTGAGGATCCACTTGAAAGCAAAACAACAACTACGACAAGAACACAAAGTCCGCAAGGTTCAAGACGTTTTAGAGTCTTAGGACTTAGGTAAACTCTTGTCAAGAACCAAATTAAATTATCTCTCTCACACACACACAAGAAAATATTTTTAAAGAAAAGGTTTTACAAAAACTATGACCGTAAATGTTTTATAACCAAGTTAGTTTAAAACTTAGTGCATGTTTTCAATCATGACCTTTGTGCACTAAAGTGATAATAACTTGAACTACAGAACTCCAAACGA
>JASCZI010212105.1:15028-31997 GCA_036250425.1 Stylosanthes scabra
TTAAAATGTACTACAGAACTAAAACAAACGAGTCTTCAATATAAGAGAACCTATGAAAATGCTTAAAATGTCAAAATCATATATCATCAGGTCTCAGCAATGGGAATATTTTCAAGAGGTAAAAAAAAGTAATGGACGGTTGCACATACCTTTTGGTCACGTATCTTCTTAGCTTCTTCAGTCTCCTTTATTATTCTCTCCATTTCAGTTTGCAGTGAGTCTGGGACTGCAATAGAGTGTATTTTAGAGGATGACAGAGATTGAGGATGCATTGTTTCTTATTTCCAGAAAAGTGATTTTAAAACTCTGCATTTCTGTATATAGTTGAAAAACAGATGAAAATGACATTTTTTAAAATTAAAAAAAAATGATTATTTTATAAAGTTTATACAAATGTGTGAAAAGTTTTTTTTTTTTAATAAAAAGAAGCCAAAACAAAAGCATGTTAAATGGATAACAATTTGTATATCTCGGACTAGTAATAATGTAAGACACATCTTGTATTTACAGGTGAAAAATACAGGGAAAGTTACCTGATTCATCTAGGTCATCTGGTGCTTGTAATGTTGGTTCACCGTCAGGAATGTTAAGGTTAAAATGTTCACCAAAATTTTCATCAGAAGCCAAGACTTCAGCAATTGAAATATTCTCCACAAAAGATGGAACATCCACCTGGAAGAATATAAGCAGCAAGTGTGAGCCCTTAAAATGAAGAACAAACAAGCTAACAGCAAAAGGCATAGACAAAATTTACCAACCAGAGGCGATGGCGGTAGATCAGTATGTGGTAAGGTAATCCCAGCCAAATTCATAATAGACTCGCCATGGACGGCACTCACTACACTATAACGCTGGTTGGCCTCACGAACATCAGCAGTTCTGCGAGCACTTGTCTCAACCACTTCGTTCGTATTTATTAGAGGCACTTCAGAATCATTGCCATTAATTGGATTTCCCAAAGAACCTGGGGCAGGATTGACATTATGAGGATCATCACTTGAATTGATGACCCCGCTCTGATGTTCCAGGAAAGAAGCTTTGGATTTCATGGGGATAGCTTCCGCTTCGACAGGGAAAGTACCAGATGACTTTTGAGGACAACTATCAATATCTGTTGGTCTGATTTGAAAATTTTCTGCATAAGCCTGGTAATGAGTAGCTAACACAGTTGTGGGAGATTCTCTTTCAAGATCTTGTCTATACGTATCGGATTCTACGGGATCTGATACATGAGGACCCGGAAAACCATTTTGCATATGCTCCACCAAATCTGTCAACCCATCAGGTGCCTCACAGTCTGATGTACATTTCTCAACACAAATTCCACTTTGTAAAAAACTTGAAAATTTCTCCTTAAAGTTCAGCAGTTTAGAGTAAACATTGGTTACTTCCTCTTCCTCGCAATTGAAGTTCAAGTGCACTTTCGCAAGTGCAAGTGAACCTTGCTTATCAAATTTGTGCTTCAATAACGAAGCCGCAAGCCAACACTTCGAAAAAATTTTGAAAATAAAAAAAGAACAAAAAACATTTCAATGTACAATCGACGATATAATTCTTAAATATCAGCGATACTCGGGTGCATTAAGGATTTAATATCAGGCATGACAAAGTAACCTAATTACATTTATGATTTTATCCATCATAACAGCTGTATATATTTTAATACAAGATATATCAATATATTTTTGTCACAAATTAAAATTAATTAAACTATTAAATTTTAAAATAAAAATATTTAAATACTAAATTTAAACATTTAAATAACTAAGTGATAAGAATTTGGTTTATCATAGCTTTTCTTTATAATTTATAATAGCAAAAATTAAATATTATCAAATAAATATAAAAAGAGTGTTTGATAATTACTCTGTATTTCATCAAAACAAAATCTTGTGAATATTATCTAAATGAATAGCAAATAATAGATATAATTAGATATTTAATATTAAATATAAATTCAAATTCAAATTTTAATAAAAATACTTAAATTCAAATTTAATAATAAATTTACTATTCTAATTATATTTTTGTTTGACTCCAAACTTCATTTTTTTTCTCACTAGACTTGCCAAAGGGAGCCTTATTTCATGAACATGCACTGTTCAAGGACAAGGATGGAGATTCTCTCATAAAGAACACTAAACATGTTAACATGCAAAACACATTTATTATTATTTTTGACCACCTATGTTTCCATCCATTATGTATGATAGGACGTAAAATGGAATAAGAAGATTTCATCTCTTCTAATTTTTTTACAATGCTGAGTAGGGCTGGAAGTGAGCCAAGCTATGCCAAGCTCAAGCTCAGTTCACGGCTCAGCTCATTAACAATCGAGCCTATGTCTTAAACTCATGCTTAGCTCACTGAAAGCTCACGAGCTAGCTCAAATAACATGAAGATAATATATAATTTTATGTCAATAAATTATAACAACGTAACGCATATATAAACAATGGTAGAATCATAAAGATGTAAGACTAATTTTGAACTTTATTAGCCTAACGATGTTATGGATTAATTGTTGTTTATTACCAAGTAGTTAATTTAGTCAATTAAGAACTTTTACGCGGTTATTGCTTAAAAGATGCACAATGGTTTATCCAAAATCTCAACAGACATCTCAGCAGCTACTTATTTAACATGGAACAGGAGACCAAATACTAACCACAGATAACTCAAATGCCTGCATGGTAGAATCATCTGGACAATTAACATTGAACTCTTTCAATATGAACTCAAGAAGCCTTGCACCAACAGCCTTGATATTTTCCTGTACATGAAAGCACATGATCAGGGAAGCTCTTTATTTTTCAAAAATCCTCTTGCATTTTATTTGTTTACCCTTTTAAGTTTAATAGTTAAAGCATAGCTGTCACAACTAATTTATAACCCCAGTAATACTAGGTTTTTTAAATCGGTACTAGGTTAGGCTGGTTACATGAATCAAATAATATCCTTATGCTCTACTATGTATCATGTTTGTAGCGAGATCGTTCACATATAAATCTTGCTTGACCATGCAAAATATTTTAGGGTCTTCCTCTGACCTCTGCCTCTAACTACTGGTTTATCTTACATTTGATCTACCCTCCTAATTTGATGCCTTGTGGTCTTCTACCCACATGTACAAACCACCTAAGATAAAATTTCATCATCTTTTCGACAATGGGCGCCAATCCAACTTTCTCTCTCATGTTCTCGTTATTGTGTCCATACATGTATGGCCACTTATCCATCTAATCATCCTCAATTCAGTCACACTATACTTATATTCATGTTCATCCTTTGTCACCCAAAACTCTGATCCATGGAACATAGCTGGTCTAATGATATTGTGATAAAATTTACCCTCGAGTTCTAAAGGTACATTTTTGGTCGCATATAAATGCAATGGTTTACCTCCTCTTCTCCATTATTTTGAATAATACATACAAGATACTTACATCGCTTTACTTGTGTATGATGTCCCAAATTTTCACTTCTATGTTGGTGTTTCTCCTTCCCATAAACTTACATTCCATATACTCCATCCCTTATTCCCAAACTATGTACTTCCAACACCTGTCTCCCCAAATCTAGCTACTCATTTAAATCTTGTCACCATTCTCCCATATGGACGATGTCATTGGCAAAAAGAATGCGTTACGGTATGAGTTATTAGATATGCTCAGTGAGCACCTCAAAAACCAATGTGAAAAAGTATGGGCTGAGAGATTACCCTTGATGTAATCTTACACCGATAGGAAGTTCTTCTTTTACCCCGCATTGGGTTCTCAAGCTAGTTGTAACCCCCTCGTACATGTCCTTAATTCAGTTAATTGTATGAATATGTGCAATCCTTACTCCCTTCTCCAAATCCTTCCATAGAACCTTTCTTGGTATCTGATTGTATACCTTTTCCAAATAAAAAAAACCTTGTGTAGATCCTTGTCGTTACTCCGAAACATTTTCATCATTCTATATATACGCTTCGGATAAATTTATCCCGCATAAAACCAAACTAGTAATTCGAAACCTAAGTCTCTTATGGAGACAGACACAAGGCTAAGGACCATGTCCCAAAGAAAAAGCAAATCTGTGGAGGCCAAAGGGTCTAGAGTACGTATCTAAGCAAAGGATGCCAGAGCATGTATTAAGAACTTACCGGAAGTTGTAGAACATCACAAAGAACTGTTAAATCTGGCTTTGGCAACAACTCATCTGTGATACCTGTAGGAATGAAAAAGAGCCATCAGCAGCATGTCCAATCCAGCAACCACCTCCCCAGTGGCTCAGTCAAGAAAATAATTGAGAAAAATTCATGATTTCTAAGCAAACCATGTGCATAAAGAAATAAATAATTGAGTTGAAGAAATTCAGCAGTACAAGTGTTTAGCTTCTTGTTCTTCGAACTTTTTTTCGAATATTTGGAATTGGCATGGTCTGGCACTTTCCCCTTCTTAGTGACAGTAGTATCCTTGGACACTTCCTTCCTTTTGGTATCAACTTTATTCTCAGGCACTTTCCTCTTCTTTCTAATATCAGCATCATTTTCATTTTCAGATTCCTTTGGTTTGGGATCAAAGTGGTTGACAGGCTTCCTGATCCTTTGAGATGGAACTGACAAAAATTTCCATCTAGGACTCTTTCCCTGAAGGAGATTACTCCAAGAAAAAACATCAAAACCATCGCCCAATTTCTTCAACACTTTTTCCCCATGCAATAAAATGTTCCTTGCATATTCCCCTCCTTTTTGCTGTACTCTTGCTATGAAGGACAATCCATGATGATCTATGTCACCACTGCCACAAGCCAATATGACTGATAACTCAGAAATTACGTCATGTAGAAATGACTGATCCGAGGCAATATCTTGAGCAACAACTGAGGTGTTACTGCCATGTAAGTCATCAAGACTATTGAATAGACAGGTGATCCCCCATCTTAGCAGAGCATGCGAGGTATTATGGTTAATCAACTGGATACTACTACCCTCTTTGGCAAGCATTAGAACCTTTTCTTCAACAGTAAAAGATGAGTATAGTCTAAACACTACTAACTGTTCAAACTGTGAGCTTATAGGCATCCGTTGTAAGGCTCTTAAATCATTTTCTGGGTCACAATCACTGTCAAATAATATAATGGCATCAACGGAGGAAAGTTTAACACTAGGGAGACAAGCACGGCTTTCCAATAAGAAGACAAATGTTCCCTTTTCTCCATCATTAAATCTGTCTAGAGCACTTTGTTTCACTTTGGGGGCATACCCAGCAGCATATCGTACATAACAATCTTCACCAAATCTCCGACAAAGCACATCATCCAAAATATCCCCAATTGATGTCGAATCACTAGTTGACTGCAGTTTTAAAATTATATGAGAAGAAAGAAAAGGAAGAAAATGAGTCTTTGGGTAACTTGGAAAAATAGAGAAAAAAGATAAATTGACCACAATGTTTGAAGTTTTGGGAATAAAGTTCACAGACAATATAAAATAGAAAGAAAAGAAGCTACTAGCTGAATTTAAATGGAGACACTAATTTTGTTACTAATAATTTGCAGGAAGGGGACAAAGCAAAGAACGTAGCAAGATGGCCAAACACAAATATATGCGCACCCGGGACACAGAAATACTTAAGAATCCGAAGTTCTACTTTGAAGCCACTTTTTGAAATTCCAGTTAGAGACTTAGAGTTCAACAAGGATGCTGAGTTTATAACAGCCCTCCTAACCATCATCCACCGGCAGTAGCAGAGACTACACTGACCAATTGAAATATTTATTGTGGCTCATGACTTTACTTTTTCTGTATAACCAATCATGAAATACCAACACAAGGTCTAAAGAGCTATAAACATATAATCAATAATCAATGCCTTTAGTTACATAGATCATAGTTATCAAACATATTATGTCCAATACATAAGATGGAGCCTTAACAACAAACAATTAATATAATGATATACATAAGCCAAAGATTCATGACGGAAAAATCAATTTAAAAAAGAAAAAATTGTGGAATAGCAAAACAAAGGAAGAGCCACAAATTTTAAATAAAAGAAAACACTTGATAAATTTAAGACTACAACTATGAACTATGAAGTAAATTAAAATTCCAAAAATCAGGTAATTTTGGCCGTATAAATAACACATAACAGATAAACAAAACCTAATTATTAATTCATCCCATAATTTTTGCTTTATTATTGGCTAAGCTGAGTTTTAAACTAATGAGCCTATATGGCTAGAAAAATAAAGTAACAGCAACACAAAAAATATAAATAAAGCAAGGGACTTCAGTGGATGAATATCGGAACACACTATATTACTTCCTGCTTCCGATTCCAAAATGAATAATGAATAACCTCACAGAAATTCAGAAATAATAAAAGAAATATCAATAACAATAAGGAACAGTCAGGGGAGTTTATAAGATGATAACCTGAAATAATATCATCACTCTGAACCCACGACTTCTTGCTTTCAAAAGGAGATTTTCAAGAAGCTGCAATTTGCCACTTGCTTTTATCCCAATATTCAACTGCTCTTCAATAGACAGACCTTTATTGACAGAATCATAAAGTGACCGGTCCACGAGAAAGGGGTGGTTGCAGCACTGTATACATCAATCACACATGAATCACTGAGCTGTTCTATTTGAAAAGCATTAGGAGCCATAGATTTTATAGAAGTCGAAGAAATGATACCATAAAAGGGAAAAAACATTTAATTAATGGTTGACAAGTAAAATTCATGTGAGGTGCAAAGTTTCAGGTTTTATTTGAAATGATTATTTGACTTCAGGTATACCTTCCTTATTGATTTAAGGAGGCCATGGAGGGCATTGACTTTGTCGGACTTTTGGGCTGAGCATAGCAGAGTTCTGTCAGAAAGCAGCAATGAACAATACTGCTCAAGCTGCAAATTGGAAAGCTTGGCAGGAACCCAAAACTCTGCAAACTTAGGGGACCAGATTTTGCTTCTAAATGCCACATATTGATCAAATTTGGTTTTCAAATTGGAAATGCTATCAGAGACATAAGGCTCTGTTTCAGTAGTATTTAACACATGACTTCCAGACTTGAGGAAGGAAAGCAGTTTGATATAATCAGCTCGATCTTCCTGAAAATCCATTGGAAAAGTTGTCAACATGACAAAAACATCAATAGCAAACACTAGAAGTATACCTTGATCTGCGCACTAACAACCAAGATCCTCAACACAGTTGTCAGAATCTTGATAATGTCAAGGTGTTCTAACATTCTAGGTCGCTGGCATTCATCGATTATTATTGCTTCCCATGAAATGCATTGTAGTTCATTTAAGTCCTGCAAATCATATTAACATTTATCTTATAACATTTAAAAACTAAAACTGTTTATGGAAAGTATCAGCTTGTACAATAAAAGAGTATACCTCAACAACAATATCAGATGATGATAATAATATTTGAAATAAGATGCCATTGTCATCGTTATAAAACTCCAAGGTCCTGATGCTTCTCCGTACATCTTTGTTTCCCTTGTAAATGACTAGATTTGCAGATGGAGCTAAATGTGAGAATTCTCTTTCCCACACAGCAAGAGCAGAAGAAGTGGAGATGATGAGGAAAGGCCTTGTCACCTTACAGTGCAATGACAATATAAATGAAATCAACTTCATAACCCGCTCCTGCAAATGTAATTCGGTAAAAAATGAGACATTCTAAAGCAATTGATATTGCAAGATGTAAATAATAGGGTTCAAGATGAGGGGTCACACTGTAAGGTAACCTTCTAATTCAGAAAATTTCAGGCTTTATTTGCAAGCAAAATGTATCGATATGGGTATACTTGGTTAGGGGTGAAAATGGAATAAAAGCTTACATGGATGAGTTTGATGTGTACCAGGAGCTCATCCATGAAAATTTCCACCCCAGAACCAATCAGATTGTAAATCCTAAGGGTAAAAAGCTAACATGAATGTTGATTGACAATATTGTATGGGATTGAATGTTGAACGATAAAAGGTAAACATGAATATAAGCTTAATACTAACGAGAAGAGGATGCTTGGATGGATGAGCAGACACACTAGATTAGATAGGATTACGAATAAATAAATATATTACAGAGAGAAAGTTGGGATTCTACCAATTATAGACAAGATAGCAGAATCATGTCTTAGGTGGTACAGATATGTCCAGAGAATATTTGTCAAAGATCCAGTTAGGAGATAATTATTTTTACTTGTAGTATTACTCAAGTGAGGTACTCATAGCACAAGTTCAATTTAATTATATATACTGATACTGATGTTTAGAGATTAAAGAAAACAACAAATAAGGAGAAATAAAAATGACCTGGTCAATCTTATCGTCTACAACGACAGCACTCTGACCTTTGTGCCAACACGTGCAAAGCTTGTTCACATAACTCAAATGCTGATTAGGAACTACCGGTGAATCACCCGAAGGCGGTACTGATAACTCAGCAAAGGAAGCTTTTCTCTCCTACAGGCCCAAGTAAACCATTTGTTAGAGAATCATGCTCACATTTAGACCTGGGATACATTTCATACGAGTTGTAAAGAGTTAATTTTGCCTTTATATATTGAAATTTGAAAGTATCAATCTCGTACAAAAGAGCCATACATTTACTAGAATTCATATTGCCATCCCTACCATTTGCTAGAATACATATTTCTATTTCTCAGAAGATAGGAGAAGAGAAACTTTCTACCAGAACAATGCTACAAAAATCTACAACATTTGGGGGGGATACTACAAGCTGAAGACACTAAACAAGTCATTTAGATAATGATGTTGCATTTAATATAAGCTAAGTGCATGTATCTATGGAAAGTTGAAAAAAACACTGTTGGTGCACTTTATCTGGAAAACCACTTCTGATTTCCATAAACAAATTAAAGACATTTCTGTTCTCCTACTGTCCTGCATCTTTCCTGGTTTTCTCTTTATACTTTAAAAAAAAAAAAATGCAATTCATTGGATAGTTTATTATAGATAGCATATGAGTAAATTTAATTGATGAGAGAACTTTTGAAAAGATGACAGTAGGCAATAATAGTCGATCCTTGATATTTAGCCAGATCAGAAGAAGCACCTCTTTAGAGTCAGAAGAATTTGGAAGTCCACCCATCCCCTTTCGACGACTTACATAATCTTTTTTGAGTTTCATGCCTTCAGATGACGTAAAAAAAAAAGCACTATCGAGTTCCCATGTAATATGATCATATCCAAGACCAGACCACTTTACAAGCCATTCAAAGCAGCTAACTGAATCATTGTTATCATGCCCATCTAAACGTTCTTCATTTTTCTTTGGTAATACAATTGCTCTTTTTAGCAGCAAGCGGTGAGGTATACTCCATTCTCTCTTCCACTTGATAACCTATCATTGTGGCATGCATGAAATTTATTACGGAGGGTTCCAAACCAAGTACAAAACATGAGCATTACTATTCGTTTCTGAGAAAATATAAAGTAACTCAACCTTGGGCATCCTCTTAAACTTTGACAAAACCTTTGGCGCCTCTAAAAGCATTTGTGTTTCTAGAATCCAGCGGTTGTGAGCATGAGCAAGGCCCAAATACTTGACAAAGTACTCCTTTTCTGTCACTACCAACAAGTAATTAATCATTATCATCAATGAATAAACTGACTATCTAATACATTTTCCTTGTGAAACATAACAGGAAACATTGGGAAAATAAACACCACAAATTGTGATTTACCATACCATTGTTTATAATGCCTTCTCTAGTATCCAAGATGGACTCCACCCCTTCAGAAATGGAGTACACACCAAGAACTAGCTTTTTCTTAACACACCATGCACAATTCCAAAAGCCCACAGGGTAGTAATTGAGAGGAGGATTCAAACAAGAGGGATGGTACCTCCTTTGACATCCTTTTCCAAAGCAGCAACTAAAACATAGTATGATAGCAAAAAGATCAACAAATAACGGTAACAATAAAAGAATACATCCAACCATATAAAGATAAAGTCAGATTTAAATATGGTAGCACTAGAAAGGGGAGTGGAGGGGATTTAATGTCTTGCTACATTTTCTCTCGGGGCCAAGGATTACTAATGCATAGAGGAGTATTTTATGGTTCCGAGTAGCCTTTTTATACAAAGAAGAAAAATATTTGAGAAATAGGACATAAAACACATCTGGATCGAACGAGACAATAAGATCCTAAATTTCAAATTTCAAATTAAAGCACCATACAACAGAAAAGAAGTAAAAATCAAAACCCTGTCCTATCACAAATGTTAGGGTACATAGAGAGCCTTGAAACTACAAGCATTTCTCGTCAGCTAAATTCACCATGGAAACGAAAAAGCCATGGAATACAATAAAATTTTGGCACCCCAATTTTGAATAAATCGTCAAAGTATATCATAAATAACTCTTCCGCTGCAAAATATTAGAAACCTAAAACAAATCCATCGTTGGTCAAAGTGCAGACAATTCTAATAACATTCTCTGAAAAACGCTAAGAAAAACTGCCTGGATATGCACAAGTATACCAACTCATATTTAGATACCCTAAAAAAATTGGTGAACCCATAAATATGTGAATGTATATTGAATTAAGCTAGTGGGAACACATGTTACCACACAAGTCTTCTGTACCTATTGAAAAGAAGGATAGATTAAAGTCTTCCCCAATCTCTATGGTTTAGAACAGCTTTCCTATTTCCCTTATAAAACACAATTAAATCTAAGCATATCACACAGACACCATTTATTAGCAAGTGCTTCATGTTGACCATGGGTGTGGATTACATTTTCAAAATACCAACGTGACTGGAATATCATAAAGTTGAAATTCAACAGTGTCATTGTTGCAAGATAGAAGATAGCATTGAATATTTCACTAAAAGACCAACACTAAGGTTGAAGGGGAACACATGGATTACCATGTACAACCAGGTTGCCATCATGTAAAGAATTCAAGATTTTGTTGTTCTGGAAAACAAGCTAAGATGATGATGATAACAACCACCACCCAGAAAACAACTTTGTCCAACAAGTGAAATAAGATACACATATCAAAAACCAGAAAACCAAAACAGCTTCTAAGATAAAGATGTGTGCTCCTAGATGCCCTAAATTCTCGGATGATCAATTTGTGCTATTATAATCATAAATTGCAAGCAAAAAAATAATGTGTAGCAAAGATCACATAAGAACAACTGAACAAGCAGGGAAGGAATGTTTCAATGTAGCAACCAATAGAAGAAGATCATAATTCTTAAGGAGAAACAGAGCTGGGCAACAAACTCACAGCAGTTCACCACCACGCAAGCACTGCAGACATACATGTTCTCCAACAGATTTTTTATCTTTTACATGAGCACCAGTTTGTGTATTATCTTTACATTGTTCAGAGCCGCCAAACCTTGAAGTAGACTTCCATTTATCCTAAAAGATGCATAAGTTCAAATCAATACAGTCACTTAGAAATAAATGTCAACGCAGACTACTAGGCTATACTTGATTCCAAAACAGAGTTGGAGATTCAAACTCTTAGTATATAAGGATAAAATTTTTAAATATAGATATAACTAAAACTTTAAGAAAATAAAAACTACGGCAAATTAAGATACTAAGCAGCTTGAGAATTAATATGTCTTCAATCTTTCAGAATGTAAACTAAAATCACAAAACCCACAGCTTTCGTAGCATTCATGTTGTGCATAAAAGGCCCGTTCTCCAGAGTATCATTAGTTTCAGATGCCAGATCACGATCCACCTGAATAAAAGAGGGGAAGAGTTATCGTAAAAAGTACAACCTTGAAAATGAAAGATCAAATCATGTTCATCTGACCTCATTTCTTAAGAGACAAAATACAATCTATTTGAATACTTAATATTATAGTAACTCACTGAAAATTATTTTCTCATTGTGATGACTCATAAGGTCATGAAAATGGCTTATGAAATCTGAGTAAGCTAGCCTTGAGTTATTAGACAATATAAATTTATTAAACCACTTAGAACAAATCATCAATTCTATTGTCTTCTGATAAAAACAACTCAGCTATACAACCAGGATAGTGATGGATAAATATTAGCTCTATAAAGGGCTGTAGCAAGTCTATCATAAGACTCTCATCCCAAGCAGTGCAGTAGTAACCACTGGGAACTTGTGGCCCCAAAATACTACATAAATTTCAACCATCCCGCCTGAAAATATCAGGGACAGGAAAGGGTGAAAAAAGAGGAAATAGAAAAGAGTGGCAGCTATATACGCGTCTCCACCTTCATTCATATGATTTGCAACCAAACAGAAAGATAAATAAAATAAGAATCCTAATGGCAATATTGGAAGTTTCAGCAACTGGATCAAACCTAATAATAATGGATATTCCAGCTATTATGGGAATCATATTTTGCAATTTCTTTAATTGCAACAAAGCCATAGTGTCATTTTTTTTTTTTTTTCAATAGATTCCGTTTTTCCTAATGCAGCCATAATCAGCTGCATCTTTTTGCAATTTCTATAATCACAACATAACCAGACCTCACATTACATGATTTTGACATGTGACGAGAGCACACGAAGATCTAGAGGGAAGAAGATCATATGGATAGTAGTCTAATGACTAGAGGTATAGATCAATATAGGAAGAAGAAAAGGAAAATGGATGAAAATAACAAGAGAGATTTAAATGTAATTGATTTGAGCAAAAACATGATTCATAACACAACAATATGACTACTTCTGATTCATGCTGCCAACCCTTATGTTTAGACTGACAAAAGCTAACAGAGTGGAGTGGAATGGAGCCAAAAGGAATGAAGTTATTTTTCTACTCCAGGTTTGGATAAAAATACAATTTCATCCCAAATCCTCAAAATTGAAAGGAACAACAAAAGTTGAAGATTTTGATGAGGAATCATTCTATTCCATCATAATGTTATCAATCCCACCAATAGAAGCTCATCAGAATCCCTTAGGTTGCATTCTACTCTATCATAAGACATAAGGTTTAGTTCTTGTTCTTGTTCTCTACATCACATGCATGCAAAAGCAATTTGGAATCAACACTATGTCAAGTTGATTTCAAGTTTGAACTTTGAAGGAAGAAAACAAGAGAGACTTTACCAATTAAAATGGAGAGACAGAGACAGAGAATGAATGTACCTGACTGTTTGTGGAAGTTTAGTAAATGAACAATCTCCTCCTATTTGTTACTCCTGAGAAACCAAACATAACACTAAACAGTCAAAAACTATTATCATAGATGTGTGCAATCAAACCCTAAAGTGGCATGTGATCTAAATTCCCAGCATGTGAAAACATTCTGTAAGCTACAAACCTCATTGAGGTTGTTTGCAAAACTTCATTTGTTTGTTAGAGTTTTAGAGGAAAATTAGGAAAGGAAGAGCTTGAAAGAAACAAAATTCAAATTCTTTTTCTACCTTTTTGCAGTGAAAACAAACAAACAAACAAAAATGTTTCAAAAAAAAAAAATAACTATACTTACTCCTTTTCTCTCCTTCCTTTCCCCAAAAAAAAAATTGAATGCATTAAATAATGGCTTAAAGAATAGAATTCTAAGACATTCTCTTTGCTTCCTTTCCCAAAATCACAACCCCCGGCAAACCCTAACAAGGGAAGATAAAAGGCTCAAACCCAAGTTAATTGTTAGGACTTGGGATCACTTCTCAGTTCTAAGAGTACAAAGGAACTAGCTTTTTAACCCACTTGTGTTGATCAATTGGGTAGACCACTACTCCGCTTAAACAAGTGTGGGTTTCAAATTCCGCCTCACACAACCCATTCGCCAGCGACAAATCTTTAAATAGAACTCATATCCGCGTTGAATTAGTCCTTGACCTAAGGTGGGGATAATATGGGAAACCCATTAAAAGAACTAGCTTTTCATAGCAATGCCCTTGTCCAAAAAACAAAAAACCAAAAACCCTAAGTTTCCTCTTGAGCCTTAGAAAACATTGAAACAAAGTTTTTTTAAAAAATAAAAAAAAGGGCAAAAATAGCAGGTAGAAGAACAATACGAGGAGGTAAATACCAAGGTTAAAGATGTAAGAAAGAAAAGATAGGATTCAGTTACCTTGTCGTTGTTGTCCTGAAAGGCTGTGAAGCATAAAGAAAATGGGGAAGATGGTTTCCAAGAAGAGTAGAAAAGGTTGCAACATTAGTAGAGAGTAGTAGTGAACTAAATAAAGTTGACAGCAGAATTCAGCTGCAGCTGCATGTAAAAGAATTCGAAACGGTGCAGTAACTAATACAGTCCCACCACTAACCACAGAAGACGATTATCAGCTTTTTAGGGCATGAAGATTTTTAGAGTTTTTATTTGTCAATTATGCATGTGTCTAATATCTTTGAAGAAAGATTTTTTTTTTATTTTACTAGTATTTTTATTTTTATTAATAGAAATTTGCAAAATAGAAAAAAGAAATCATAAAAAAAGATCTCTTTTAGTAAAAAATACACCCAAATGCTTTTTAATTCCCACTTCACAAGAATACAGTTTTTTTTTTGTTTTCCCAAATATTAAGATTAAGATGATAATTAAGTTTATGAGTTAGGACTTTATGTGAGAACTCTTTCAATAATACAATATTTATTTGGTAATACTACGAAATTAATATTAGGTAGCCAATAAATTTAATTTAAGAGATGATGGGGTTGAAAAAGGAAAGGAAAAAAAAGCAAAAAAGATATTGACTACTATGAGTCACCAATATTGTTGGCCCATAGACTTTCTCTATTTATTTTTATGAAAAAACTTTAAAATATTTTTTAACATTTAAAATCAATTTCAATTACATTTTAATGTTCTTTTTGGACCATTAATAATTAATTATTGGAATAAGTACTCTTTTCGCCATTAAAGTTTTGGGTCAAAATTAAATTAGGTATAAACTTTATTTTTTTTTGTCAAACTTGCTACAAAAATTTTATTTTTATTTAAAATAACCTTTTTGTACAATTTTACCTTTCTATCTCCTCATCTTTTTCATCCTTAGTTTCAGCTTCTTCTCCATCATCCTCCTTCTTTATTTATTTATTATTAATGGAATCCCTAATTTCCAAGTTAAAAAAAAAAAAAAAAAAGAGAAGCAAAGGGAATGAAAGAAAAAAAGAAAGAGAAAGAGAGTGGGGCATCGAAGGAAAGAGAATGAAAGGGGAGGCAACGGCGCCGACTTGGTGGTTGCCGACGCTGTCGCAGAAGAAGGAAAGAGACAGAACAATGGAGTGTCGCGAGAGAAAGTAAGAGAGATCAAAGAGATAGAGAGACAGGTTGAAGAGGAGCCGCGACGTCGCCACCTTCAACATCTCGTCGCCAAACAGCTGCGTGGTTGTTGGCTGTTGCCGTCTCCAAGCCTTGCTCCCCCACCGCCGTCGAAACTGGGAGAAGAGACAAGTAGATTCGTTGCGACAGTGAACAGGGGAGGTGACGCCATTGTCGTCGCTCGCCGCCGTCAGTTGGAACCGCCGCCGTCAGTTGGAACCGCCGCCGTCAATTGGAACCGCCGCTGTTGCCGTTTTGCAGTCACTACATTTCAGTCTTTGTTGATGTTAGAATATATTAGGATAAATTAGTATCGATTATAATATTTGGATTTATTAGTTTGATATTTCTCATAGTTATAATTATAGGATATTGATATGTCACTTTGTGTTTTGTATGCATGTTTTTGCTTTTTTTTTTTAATCAAAATTTCATTTTTTTTATACCAAAGAAGGAATTTAAGAAAAGTTGGATCATTCATTTTTTCTCTAATTATCTGGTGCTTATGGATATTGATGAATGAGAGGGTGTTCAAAGGTAAAATGGCAGAAACACAATAAGTATATAACCAAATTATATTCTATCGTAACATGTGAGGGCAAGAACTAAGGAAAAGGAAAGAGGCTCACATAAGAAGAAACTACCGGGTGGTGAATAAATCTTTGAAAGCTAAATGTATTAAGATTTTGTTTAGTACTAGAGTAGTTTTATGATTTGTTATGATTAGGGTAATAATTGTTTTGTTTTTTTTTTTTTGTTACTTTTTCTTGAGTTTGGTCTGCTGCCGGTTCACTTTTGTTATGAATTATTGAGCCGCCGGTTACTATGCGGCACTATACGGCATAGTAACCTAATAAATCATGGCCGTCCATTCCTAATCAAGTTACTATGTTGCATAGTAAATGAATCATAGCCGTTCATTCCTTTTCATGTAATAGTAAATCTTTTACTATAAATAGGGCTATGATTTTATAAGTTTTTCATATTCAGAATCAATAAGAATTTCATATTTTTTCTCTCTACAGTTCTCTCTCTTGCTTTTCTATTATTCTCTCTATTATAGCTTTAACACTATAACACGTTATCAGCACGAGACTCTGATCAATTTGCTTCGAAGCACGAAGCTCTAATTAAGTTTCTTTGAAGTAAGGTATTAATCTTTTACCATGTCTAACCTTTCTCGTCTCGAATTTGTACCCCTAAATATATCTGGTAATAATTTTCTATCATGGATACTTGATGTTGAAATCCATCTAAATTCAATGGGTCCTGGAGACACCATTGAGGCCAATAATGACGCATCCCTGAAGGATCGCGCTAAAGCCATGATATTCATTCGTCGTCATCTTGACGAATCTCTGAAAAATGAATATCTGACCTTAAAAGATCCTGAAGATCTGTGGCAGAACCTTCATGATAGGTATAATCACCAGAAGACGGTTATACTTCCTCGTGCCCGTTATGAGTGGACGCATCTGCGTCTACAAGACTTTAAAACCATTAGTGATTATAACTCGGCTATGTTCCAAATTACCTCACAGCTGAAATTGTGTGGTGAAATGATCACTGATTATGATATGCTGGAAAAGACCTTCACTACTTTCCATGCCTCGAACGTGCTCCTGCAGCAGCAGTATCGAGAGAGGGGATTTTATAAATATTCTGAATTAATTTCATGCCTTCTTGTTGCTGAGCAGAATAATGAAC
>JASCZI010212108.1:4262-18054 GCA_036250425.1 Stylosanthes scabra
TTTATTTATTACAAGTTTGAATATTCTTTAAGGATAGATTTAATTATTATGATGATTAATTATTTAATTAGAAAAATATTTAATAGTGAATTTGATGACTTATTCTTAGTATATTTGAAACATTTTTGTTTTGCAATTGTTATTTGTTTCAATTAAGAATATGCTCTTATAAATAAAAGTCCTAGTTAATCAACGTAAATATACACCCACATATAAATTTTCATTTTTATTTTTATCTTTTTCTTTTATAACATTTTGCCTTAACCCCATTATTTAAAAATCATGTGGTGAAAATAAAAAGTGATGTATTTTTGTTAATTAAAATAAATATTATTTTTTGTTTATTATATTTTAAATTAATAGTCAAGATTTAAAAGGTTAATATGTTAATTGGATTTTTTTATATAAATAAATAATAATAAATATTTACTCAAATAAATAAAACTAGAACTATTTATCTTTTCGCATGTGGTTCCTAGTGCCGTGGGGGAGGGCTTAGAGATCAAAATAATCGAGTGTCGTGGTGGATGGTTGAGGCATTGGTGATTGGTGAAGCTCAGGCAGTCACGCGGTAGTGGGCAGCGGCACTGGACGAGTGCATGTGTGCCGTGATGCTATCCCACGGCATTGGTTGCGGAGGAAGTTGTGCCGCCTAATAGACCCGCGGCATTGGGCAAGTGAGGGTGCCGTTGGGTGCCCCTGCGGCACTGGTACATGCAAGTGTGCCATGGATTATCCCTGCAGTATCGGTGGGTGGTTTAGCTTATAAAAAGGGGTGGGTGCGTTACTCCCTTCGCATCACCACCACTCCATTCACTAAATTTTTCAAATTGTGTATTGTTGTTGTGTTGTGGTCCATCTTGAAAAAAAAAAAAAAAAAAACTAAGAAGGGGATAGTGATAAGCAACATGGCCGGTGGGCGAGGAGGACGGCAACTGATACGAGATCCAGATATCAATAGGTTGGACCGAAGTCACTATGTAGCCGGAGCGATAGGATTTCAGATTAGTATGATAGATTTGATATACTATTAGTGAATTTGTTTAGTTATTTATCTAGTTAGTGTTATATTTTTCGAAGAAAAAAAAAGATAGAAGGGGGAGGGGAAGGTCTATAGCGGGGCGAAATTAGATAACAATTTGTATCTAATGAATATTGTCAATAAGGAAATGAACTACAGTGTGTGCGTAAGACGGAAAAAAAATGCATGTAATTACTATAGCTTTGTGGTTTTTCCTGTAAGAATTGTGGGACAACGAGAGTGGCCTCAAAGTAGGGATCCGTTGGAATGGGTGAAATTGGGAATTAGTAATGGGGAATGCCAGAGGAAATTTTATCCGGTGATAGTTCTCCTGAACATCAGCCGATTAAATGTACGTCGCAGTATTCTCCGAGGAATGGCCATGGCTGAGATATGACTACCTCCTGCAGACAGCCAATGGTCGAATAAAAAATTGTTTTCCTTTTGCTCGTAGCGAAAAATGTATATTCGGAGATGCTATGGAGCATCGGAATGTCATGTACGAAGTCTGTTGTAATGTATTGTAATGAAAAATGTTATAAAAATAGTCCAAAAAAAATATTATATAATAGTGTAATGATTTTTTATTTATTTAGTGAGTTAGAAAATATCATAAGAGAATAGGGATATTTTCAGTTGATAATTTTTTTGTCCTTGTTTTATGTATCTTATTTATGTAGTCAGTAAGATAATATTATAAGAGAACAATCACACTTTGAATTGATAATTTTTTAATGCTAGTTTTTGGCAAATGTTTTATACCAGACTATTGGTGTTTTATTTACTTAGTTAGCCAAAAAAATGTTATAAGAGAACAGCGATTTGTAAATGTATCATGCCTTGTTTTTTAGTGATTGTTACTTCAGTTTTATTCTCCTTGACTTACCAATGAAGAACAAGAGAAAGGGACATGCAGTGAAATAGATTAATATATCGCAATATTAACTACCTTCTCTTGGCATAAAACCACCAAGAAACACTTGTCAACTTCATGTGAGTTAGTCTACTAAGTTAAGAAGAGAAAGATAATTAAGATAAAGTTAAAAAAAGATAGTATGTTAATTATTTTTTGTTTTATGGATAATATGTAAAAAATAATGAATGTTATATTTATCAAATAGGTGTGCACCGTCATGATATTTTTCTAATAATTATGTCTAATTATTTATGTAGTAAATATAATTCAGAAATTGCAATAGAACAAATGCACTAGCGTAATTGTTTTTTAGTTCCTCTTTTTGTATGTTATTTGCTCTGTTAATGTCAGATTTGTGAGTGGGGGATTTCATTTGACGTAGGAATCACGGACGCTCACGCCTCGTGGTGTGGTACCTACCATGCCATCATCGGATTGTCTGATTCCGTACATTCGCGAGATAGGATTTGGTGATCCATTGGAGATGTGCCCCTTTGACTACGACATGCCGTTGGTTTCCGCATTGGTGGAGAGGTGGAGACCGGAAACACACAGTTTTCATCTGCCGTGAGGGGAGTGCACGATCACGTTAAAGGTACTGATGTAGGCTCGTATGTAAATTTTAATCTGGATACGTGTTTATGGTCCCCGCTGAGGAAAAATTTCTCAATGTGTACAGGACGTGGCCTATCATCTAAGATTCCGCACGGACGGAGACCCGATCAGCGAGTGCGTGCGGGATTTTGATCACTGGTATCAGATGGGGACCTGGGAAATGGCCCAGGAATTTCATGGCGGACGTCCCCCGGCAGGCGAGAGGAAGAATTACGCTGGGTTGAAGATGATCTGACTGAGGCAACGAGTCCAGATGACTCCGGGGGACGACACATCCCCCGATGTCCTGCGGCATTATGCCCGCTGCTACATTATGTTGATGATCGGAGGCGCCTTGTTCCCCGACAAGACCAACAATATTGTTTCTCTGAGGTGGGTCCCGTTGCTGCGGGACTTTGAGCTCTGCAGCAAGTTATTGTGGGGTTCTGCCGTTCTGTGCTGGACATACCAGCACTTGTGCATCGCGAGCAGGCGCGACAACTTGGAGATGAGCGACTGCCTGCCGTTTGTGATCTCGTGGATCTATCAGAGATTCCCCAGGTTCTGTCCACCCGGCAGAGACCTTCTGCGCTTCCCCTTTGTGTCTCGGTTCGTTCTCCTTCGTGCCTTTTTTTGTTCAGCATAAAATGTTATTACCTTGGCATAACTCATGCGTTGTGTTTGTGAATCAAATGCAGGTTGAATGGCCTATGTCAGATCTCTCGGGACACTCACGCTCGGAGGATGCTGGATTTCCAAAATGAGTTAGACCGGGTCGGCTTTAATGATGTTCGGCTTCCTGATCTTTGAAAAGGTTCCTTGGTATGTTCTTAGTAGGTTTTTATTTACACTCTCGTATGTGTAATCCTTCTCTGTGTGGTTGTTTTAGTTTGTGCGGACGCCGTACATGTCACCCCAGTGGCGAGACATAGAACCCGGTTGGGTTAATGAGGTGGGCGAGATCGAGACATGGCTGGCGACGGTTCCCCTTGTTCTTTTCATGTACGTCAGGTTTCACCATGTGGATCGCGTGAAGAGATAGTTTGGGAGTGAGCAGCCCATCCCTATGGACCCTGTGAACTTGGATAGGTTCCTTCGCGCATCGGCTAGGGGCGAGGATAAGTGGTGGCCTGCTAAGCTTGACTACTGGTACGCCTTCTAGCACAACCGTAGGGTCTGTCATCATCAGATTCAGATCGTGCCCACCCACTACCCCGGTTGGCCAACCAAGGAATATGCTGACTGGTGGGCGGTTGCATGTCGCCATCGATTCTTGTCCCCGGATCGCATTCTGCAAGATCCTAGAGGCACACAGTTGCCGGATGATGTGCCCCCAGCTGCGACTCAGGCGAGGGATCCGATAGTCCTACCGCGCAATGCACCCGCTCGCGGACGACGGGCGCGGATGCAGCGCCCTGATATCCAGAGGAAGGGTGAGGGCGCGTCCATGAGTGGGCGGTCGGATGCGCAGCAGGGCGAGGAGGATGTCGACGAGGAGGCTGAGTACCGTCGACAGGAGGACATTCCTGAGGGGGTTGAGGTCCAGGATCAAGGAGGGGAAGTTCGCACGCCACCCTCAGCCGACATCGACTTCTTCTCTGGCGCGGATCTCGAGCTGGCTCGGTTCATTCTACATGGCGAGAGTTCCGGATCAGGATCCGCCCCGCATGCATCCGCGGGTAGATCATCAGGGTATCATCGTTACGGTCCGCCGCAGGACATGTATGAGGTGTTTTCGTGCGGTGAGCAGACGATGGATCACATTGCACATGAATATCTAGTGTCTCGGACCTCCGATGATGCGGTTTACAGGCCAGGGCCACCACTGCAGCCTCATCCTAACCCAGCTGAGCAGTATCAGGGGTTTCAATTCTACCAGTCCCCGCAGTAGTCGCACCTTCAGCCATCACGAAAGCAGCAGTATCAGCTGCCATCGCCCCATGCCCAGTCGTTCTACCAGTCCTCGCCGTAGCCGTGTTATCAGTCACCTTTTCCTACTCAGCAGCATTACCAGCCCCGTTCGGCTAACACACCGTCGCCTCAACAACAGTATTATCAGAGTGCGTCACAACCATCACCCATCCACCTGCAGCACGATGATTCGTCCTACCACTCCGCCCCAGAGCCATCGCCTCACCAGATAGTTCGCCCACGAGCACAACGGCCATAGAGGGATCGCCATCCGCCCCCATGTGGCACATCATCCAATCTGCACCATCGTCCAGCTCATGGCGGCAACCGGGCCTAGGCGACTCATCATATCTGCTTTAGTTTTTTTCCGTTTCTTTTATATATTGTTGGCCTTTTATGAACGTTCCTTTAAGATGTATTCGTCTGTATTCTTAGGACTTTCGTGTCCCGTGGTTCTTTTCATGGGCGTTTACTCAATTTTAAAAATTTTAGAGACTATTTGGATAATTGGCCTATTTTGAGAAATTCAATTGTTTCTCGGTTTTATATTCTCTTGGGCAGTAACATTCCCCTTTATTTATATTATTTGTATATATTAACATGGTAATGAATATAATAATAAATATGAAATTACTCAGAATGGACAAATACATTTTGTTCACGTCAGAAAATAATACAGCCATGCGTATTGTGAACAGTAAAATTAATATGAAACACGGTAAATATTGTGATGAGCAGAAAATATTTAATTTCCTATTCAAATGCAGTAAATATTTTGATTAGAAAATACTTAATTTTCTATTTAATTAAATATTTGCGTATTTATTTTTTTAAGATAAAAAATTATTAAGTAAAAATTTAAAGTATTAACTAAATCGGGAAGATAATGTTTAGCAGCCACCTTTTAATTTTTCGATTTAATTAGTCATCATTCCAAATCATCTTTGTTGGGTAAAAAATACAAAATTGAGGGATTAACTGATAAAATGTTACGTGACATGGATAAGAAGGAGCTGAATTTTTGTTAACAACTGCTTGTTAAGCCAACCAATCAGACTATGTAGTCAGCATCCGAGGGAATAATTATTTGTGGATTTAATTTACATATTGTTTAAATTTTCTTATGAAAGGTTGTTTAAAAATTTTTGTTATATATTGTTCTAGTAATAAAAACTTTTTTTACACTAAAATTCAGACTATTAAATAAGTTATTATATAGGGTTTAGCTAAGTACACACATTAACTAAATCCTTATGTATATTAATTCACACAATTTTCTTACTAAGCTAACTGGCCACAGCAATAATCAAATATATCATGATAATCAAATTTTTAATACACAAATAATTAAGTTTGATTACAATAGTATAATAACTTTTTTTTAATCAAATGTCAAATAGGTATGTTTTTATAAATGGTCATTGATGATATTGATGACTGATTTTAATTTTTAAATATTGGTAATTGATCTTAATGTATACATTGATTAGATGTTGAATCATTAAGCTCTAAATTTATGTATAGCTATTGAATCACATGTTGATCAATATAAGTAGCTTGTAATTGATGTTGTGTAACAAAATCAAATGAATTTATTTTTTATATCATCACCAGTGCCACACCACCAACCCACGGCACTGGCTCCTCCCCATCGGTGACTCAGTGCCCCTCCCTCTATGGCATTGGCATGTTTTGGTGCCTCACCATTTCTCGCGGCACTACAAAGGTCACACATATTGATAAATAGTCATAGTTTTATTTATTTGAATAAATACTTATTATTATTTATTCATATAAAGAAAATCCTATGTTAATTAGGTTAACTATTTTTTTCTTTTGGGTAGGATTGTAAAAGTGCAGAAATAAAAAGGCCAAGGGTGGTGGTTGGTTTTGTTGCAATAATGCTGCACGTACATCTATTTTACTAATTAAGTCTCAGCCAAGTCTTTTTTTTCCATTCTCGTCTAATTACACGCGCTCTGCCAAAATTTGAAACGCGAAAACATACATTTTCTCTTTCTCCTCTGCAACTCCTCCTCCTCATCCTCCTCTTTCTCCTTTTTCTTCCTACTACTGTGTCACCATCATTGTTGCCGCTGCCATCGCCGTCGTTGTTGCCGCCGTCATCGTCACTACTGCCAACATCGTCGTAATCAGAGGCGATTTTAAAGGGGACGAGTAGTGACCTTGGTCCCCAGAAATTTTAGCAACTCTATATTATATAAGATGTACATTAAAGCATTAGTGGGATAAATGGCATAGTGGTTGACTCCTGTGCACATTTATATGGGAGGTTGGGTTTGAATCCCATTCCCCCTCTCATTCTTTCATTATTTTTTAAAAACTTACATCTGTTATTCTATTGGATATTGGATATTTTATTATATGTTATATAAAAAAGATAACCCTCTCCTTCTTCCTTTATTTTTTAAAACTTACATCTATTATTATTATTATTATTATTATTATTATTATTATTATTATTATGTTATATAAAAAAATAACCCTCTCCTTCTTCCTTTATTTTTTATAACTTACATCTATTATTGTATTATTATTAACATATCTCATATAAAAAAGATAATTTAATCTTTATAATACTTTTTATTTGGATATTATGAAAAAAACATTTATATCGATACATAAAAATTAAATTATTTTAAAATTTATTTATGTTAGATATTATGAAAATCATCATATAATAATAGACACAAAAAAAATCATTCTATAATAAAGAAAATTATTTATTAGTATAAATATATTTTATATATCTTATTTATTAATTTATTTTAAATATATTTATCAAAAGTATTTGAGTAATTGATCTATATTTTCATATAAAAAAATTTATCTATATTATTTCTTATTTGTTCTTTCTTATAATAAAATATTATATTTATAATATAAATATTGTTTTAAGAGTATTTTTAGTAATAATTAATATTAAAATATAAATGTATTATTTTTAATAATTTTTTTTATTTTGATATAAAACTTATTAACAGAATTTTTATTAAAATTAATAAAAAAAAGCACTAGTCTTAATTATTATATAATTCATGTTACATTGATTATACAACAAAAAAAATTTAGTTATACAAAATTTTTATTTCGGCCCCCTTCATCAGATTTCTGGATCCGCCCCTGGTCGTAATCTTTTTCTTCTTCTTCCTCCTCTTTCATTTTCTCTTCTTCCTCCTCCTCCTCCACTGTTACATTGTTGTTGTTACTGCTGTTGCTGTTGTTGATGTTGTTGCGTTGTTGATCTTCTTCTTCTTCTTGAAACAGAACAGAATTTTTATAGAAAACAGAACCGAATTTGCATATAAAACAAAACAAGATTTTGGAAGGGAAAAAATTGGATTTTTGCTTTTTTAAAAAATCGAACCGGATTTTATAGAGAAAATGAAGTGGATTTCATTGAAAAACAGAACCAGATTTATTTGAAAAACAGAATTCATCAAACTCCAAAAGGAGATCTGAGTACATAATAAAAACAACAAAAACATAAAACATAAACACAAAACAAATCAAAGCTGAGAATTGGGTTTCTTATAAAAACAAAACCGGATTTGTTGAACAAAAGAAACAGATTTCTTCTCTTCTTCTTCTTTTTCATTATTTTCTTCAATGAATTGCATCTCATTACAAAACCAGAACCAGATTTCTTGTAAAAACTGAATCGAATTTGTCAAATAAAAGAAACATATTTCTCTTTTCTTCTTCTTCATCATCTTCTTCAATGAATTGCATTTCATTTCAAAAACAGAACCAAATTTCTTATAAAAACAGAATCGGATTTGTTGAACAAAAGAAACGGATTTCTTCTCCTCCCCCTTCTCTCATCTTCTTCTTCTCCACTGTCAATGGCATCATCAGCGTCATCGTTGTCGTTGTCTCTCTCTCCTCCTCCTCCTCCTCCTCGCCGTCGCTGCCGTTGTGGTCGTGGTTGTCGTTGTCGTCGTTGTTTTCGTCGTCATCTTGGTTTTCGTTGCCTTCTTCTTCTTCTTCTTCTTCTTCTTCTTCTTCTTCTTCTTCTTCTTCTTCTTCTTCTTCTTCTTCTTCATTGCACGTTGACGTGAAAAGCCCGCTTTTTTCTCTTTACATTGACGTGAAAAACGCGTGTGTCAGAAGGACTTGATTGGACTTGATTGGGTAAAAGAATTGGTTGTCTAGCATTTTTGGTTTTGTTGTGTGGGAATGGGTATCAATTTTGAGGTGCGAGCTATAAGAGATGACAAATGATGGAAAATGAAGATTTTTTTTTTAATACTGATTTTTTATTATAAAAAATTGTCAATTTATTTTTATGAAATTTTTAGGATGGATATTTTTTGTTAACCAACGGACCGAGGCCCAAAAGGAAGAGATTACAAGCTACAGTCAGAGGGTAGAGCCTCTGAATCTTTTCCCAACAAAGGAAATAGCCCAATTTTGAGAACTTTTTTTTTTTTGCGTTGCGGGGGTCTTGAAATGCTTTTTTTTTTTTTTAACATGAAATGGGTATCATTTCATTTCTTGAATAATCTTAGATCAGATAATGATTGCAAATAAGCCTACTTGAGGTGGAAATACAAATAATAGATTCCTAAGTTAATTTTCTTATTACGCTTATGTGGACTGCGAATTAGTGATTTAATTAACATCCTAATAAGTGCTATTTTTTTCTTTGTCAAGTTAGTGATCTAATATCAATTTAGGCCAAGAGGAATTAATATATACTATTGTGTCTAGAGCTGTAAAAATAAAAAAACTCGCCCTAGGGCTGGCCCTAAGCCCTTCAAAAAGCTTTTAGCCCACAGCCTTAGAATATATATAAAAAAAATACTAGTCCTAACTCTAAACAAGCCCAAAAAATAGGGCTGAATCAGGGTCAGCCCAAAACCCCAAATTGGCCCCAGACTAAAAAAACCTAATTTTAGTCTCTCAGCCTCTCCAGTCTCCATGCCCAATTCTCCTTCTTCGACTCAGAGCTCACTTTCTTCAATTCAACCACCACAGCAGTGGCGCCACCGTCACCGTCACTGCTATCACTGCTTTCGTCGCCTCCGATGCAACAGTGATACTTCTCATCATTCCAAGATGGTAGTGGACTAGTGGTACGAACTCTCATCTCTTCTCGTGTTTTTATGTTTTTGACATTCATGCCTTCAAGGTGTTTGATAAAATGTGTGATACAATTCTACTTATGATTTCCTCATCTGATAATTCTGGGTTTTCATTCTTTAATATAGTTGTTATGATAATTCTGGATTTTCATCCTTTAATATAGTTGTTGAATGGATTTAGTTATGGAGATACTTTGTGATAATCATATGTTCTGCATATTGTTAATGAGGATTGTTATTTTTTATACTTTGTGATAATTCTCTTCTTGTCACTGCTTTCATACTTTATGATAATTCTCTTCTTGTCACTGCATATTAATTATTCTTAATCCTTTCAAGTATAGGTTTTTATTCCCAGCATTGGGTGGCTTGTTATTCGCTTATGATATTGGTGCTATCTTAGGGACCACAATTTCACTACAGGTAGATTTGTTACTCACTCCCCTTAATATATATAGAGACAGAATCTTGTTCTTGTTTGAATCTGATTGTGCGCTAACTTTGCATTCTAATGTGAAAAATTTGTAGTCTTTTATGTGGTTTTGGAATGAATGAGCAAAAGAGTATAATTTTTTAGATGAAAGAATCTTGGGTGTGACTTTGCTTTGTGCGATCATGAATATGAATAATTAAAACCCAATTTAAATACATGAGATTTTTGGACAATGGAGGATGAAAAAAGAATCTTCAGAATGTGTGAAATGAAGGATACAAGTAATGCTTGTAAAGTAAAACATGAAACTGCACCTGATTCTGTTGTAAGCAATCTTAAACGTTTCATTTTTCATATGGAAATTGACTAGTCTTCATTATCCTTCTCTCTCTTCTACCAATTACATTTTGTTATAGATTGACACATGCAATGGATATTACTGTGAAAACTTCACTCCCAACAAGAACTACAAACCAAAAATGTGGACAGAAAACTGGACAAGACGGTTAGTTCAGCAAATATAAATGCTAATAATCCAAATATGGAAATGAGTCAAATGCATTAATAAGTTGAACTTTGTTTTGATTTTATAGGTGCTCTTTTTTTGGTACTAGAGTTAATGTTAGATCTGCTGAAGATACAACATTCTCAGTTGTTAGGTCCTCCTATTTTAAAATAACATTGAAAGGCTTAGATAGATTATTACAAAACAGTAGCTAAGAAATTATGCTTTGTATAGTTGAAGTAATGCACAACATAAGATTTGAGCTGATTCTGATTTCTAATTCACTAGTTTTTCTATGATGCTATTTCAGTACCTGATCACACATTTCAGTGACTTTCAGCTGGCATGTTTGGGCAGTATTGCAACTTGTGATCGGCTTGAGTTGCTTTAGTTTCTACTTTGCTTAAAATTTTATAGATGAAGTTTTGTAATAATTCTTATTATGTTTAGTTTCTCCCTATGCATGAACTAATTGAAATATAATGTCTTGCATTTTCAATGGTAATTTGGTAAAGGACTCTTTAATCATTAGTTTTGGTTAATAACTTATAACCATCGTATGTGTATGTGTTTGTCATTTAACTTCTACTATCTAGCATTTAATTACTTTTTAAACAATATTTTAGTCTAGTATTTACTAAGTTTATGATTAGTTTAGATTTGTATAAACTTTATGATTAGTTTGAATTTCGTAAACTTTATTAAATTGAAAGTAAGCAAAATTTAAAAATTCTGTTTAGTTGAAAGTAAGTAAAACTTGAAGTATTGAATGTTAAAAAAAAAATTGGCCCGCAGGTTGGCCCTAGACCCATTTGGCCCGTGAGGGCTTTTGGCCCTACGGGCTTTTTGAACATGTGGCCCTATATCAATGGGACCTTGTTTTGCTTTGCTCCTTTTTTATGGGGCCAATCCCATTACCACCTCTAATTGTGTCGTTGGTAAATATGGGATTAATATATATATATATTTAAAATATATTAATTAAGTTTCTAATCAATTAATTTAATTAACCATGAAATATTATATTAAATTAGAAGTATTCTTCTCTTATTTTAATATTTTATAAATGTTGCATTATATATTCAATCCTCTATCTGTCGAGTCACATTTTTATTGAATACTTTAAATATAATACACACATAAAAAAAGTATAACTCAATAATTAAAGAATTTATATAAAATATAATTTGAATAAATTAATATCAACTTATTATAATTTGGGGATAATAGAAAATTTTTTTTATTATGTTTAATTTCAATATATTAAATTTATATAATACAATCACTTATTGTATGTGTTAATATTTAATAAAATAAAATTTTCTTCCACAAGAAATAGAATTTCTTCTTAGTGGAGATCTTAGAAATTAAAGAATCGTTGTACCCAACAACGTGTTGCACCCTTCGGCGATTTTGTTAGGGTTTCAATTGGTGCGCCCAACACTGTTCTTCCCTTCATTGCCTTTTCTCTCTTCTTCTTTCTGCATTTGTTAATCTTTTTTTTATGCAGTATGATTTGGGTCAATTTAAAAGGTAAAATGATATAGTTTGTTAGAATTTAAATCGAATTAATTTGTATCTAATTCAAATTTAAAATTTAATTTTTTTAAAAAGTAATATTTTAAATCTAAAATAAAATTATGTATATACTTTTTTATTTTATTAGCCATTTCATCTACACTAGTAACCAGAAAAAAAAATTGACAAAAAAAATTAACAATTTAAAAAACACTATTTATAGTGGTGTAATATCTTATATATAAAGTCAAGACTTATATATTGCATGACATATAATATGTGTGAATACCATATTTTGTCCGACCAATATTAACTCTCTTTTTTTTAAAAAAAAATGGACTTTGGACCACAAAAAAATTAAGATGTGTACAGTGTACTTGTTATATGATGCAAATAAAAATATTCTTCACTACAAAATACAAAAAAAAAAAAAAGACAAAATATGTTCTTCAGTTCAGCCCAATATTTGACAAAAAAGGCTTCTTGCATGTCATTAAAAGAACACGAATAAGAGGATTGAAGCTTCAGTGTTCTTTGAATCATGCTCCGCTCAGCAACTAACAAACCACATCACCTAAGATCATCATGAGGATTGAGTGGAATAGGGCAAAGGCAAAACAAAATGTAGAGGACAGCAAAGAAGATCATCCACTTGATGTAAAAAATCCACTGAAGATAAGAAAAGCATTGAACATGTCATAGAAGATAAGAATAATTGAATAAATGAGCTGTGAAGAATAGGAGTGCAATCAACACAAAAGAAAAAAAGGCATCAACTTGATAAAGAAAATGCACCGACCACCACTTAAACCTGTCGATCAAAAGCAAGAACGCCAGCAAAAAATGAGGTGGATGGCATGGATGTACAATCATGAAGAATTTCTTTTTGCACTCTATAAAACCAGAAGAAGATCACAGAAGGGAGGGGGATTTTTCTTTCGAAAGCATAAAAATTCTTAAAAGAGAAAAATATATCTTCTGGAGAAAAACACCATAGCCCAGTGAGCAAGGGAATAAAAAGGTAGATCATTGAGGATTGGAAATAAAGGAAGCATTTTAAGTGTTAGGTACATATATCATGTAATATTCATGTGTTTATTTTTCCTTTTCGTTTATGTATCCTTTTCTTAATAAATAAATAAAAATTTTAGCTAAAGAAAATGGAAATAAGAAGTAAGAAGAATTTCTACCTTAATCTTTGATACATGCAACTGATGTGATTTACATATGCTTTGAGACTTCGTGTCATGTAGAAAAGAAAATTTTGTATATGTCCTTGTCGTAGTAAAAGTATGAAAGAATGGTACTGAACTCTTGCTATAGTGGTGTATGGTCTTGATGTTGCCTGCGTATAGTGTTAAAATCATGAAAAAGTATATGAAAAGAAAAGAAGCAAACATTCTGTCCTCTTTAATTTGTTTTTAACAGTAGCAGTAACTATTAAGGACATACATGTAAAATTATGGAATATTTGTGCACGCATTCCTTGAATTTTGTTTATTAAAAATTAAGTAATAAAGAATTAAACATGGATATGCAGTGAACTTTTTTGTTTAAAAAAAATAAAATAAAATAAGAGGAAGCTTGGAACATGTGAGCACGTTTGTGCTATTATTTTATTCATTATTCTCATGACATTAATGAATGTCCTCAGTTGTTGTTCTGTCATCTTTTGCATGCTTTTTTTATTTAATAAATAAAGAAAAATGAATTTTTAATATTAGTGTTCTCCTATAGTTGAATAATTTATTAGTTTGTAGAATTTTGTAGCAATAGCCGTTAGAAT
>JASCZI010212109.1:0-31821 GCA_036250425.1 Stylosanthes scabra
ATTTTTAAGTCTCAAGTATGTATATAAAATATTATACCATAATAACAACTTATTAGCTTTATAAAACAAATATAATATATAATATATTTGTTTTATGAAGCTAATATTAGTGTGTTTGATAAATATTTTTAAATAAAAGTAGATGTAAAAAAAAAGTAAGAAAAAGAATTTAAAAATTATAATTTACATTTTTATAAAAATATTTTAATATAATAAATGAATAAAAATATTTTTTATATTTTTATTTATATATTTTTTTAAAATATTTTTATTTTGACAACTTACATAAGAGGTTTTAATTTCTGCCCATATTAAAAAAGAGAACAAAAATAATAAATTTTGAAAACGAGCCCAAATAGATAATTTTTGTATTTATTTTACTTATTAGGTAATTTTTATATTTATTTTGTTTATTTAAAAAAAAAATTATGATTGATGAGAAGTATCGGATATAATTTGTGATGCCAAAGGTTTAAGTTTGTTCTCGTATTTATAGAAAAATTGGGTTGGAGTATTTTCTGCATTATAATTTGTGATGCCAAAAGTTCCCACTTATGCACTCCATGTTCGTCCATTTGTTTGGCTAAGAAGCATATTAGCCATACTAATAGGCGAACTTGGTGTATTTGCACACCAAGTTCGTCTATTAGTATGGCTAATATGCTTCTTAGCCAAACAAATGGGTGAACTAGGTGTAATGTTCAAAAAAAAAATAATTTTCGGTATTTAAAGTTATGTTTATTTTTTTCTGAAAATAAAAAATTTATTTAATTTATTTTTGAAAATTTCCCGTATTAAATAATAGGTATATATTATTAATTAAGATGAACAAATTTATATGTTAATTAAGAAATCTTGAATAGTTCGAGTATTAGAAACAAGTAAAAAAAAAATATGTATTTTAATAGATATAAAAATAAAAGTTTATCACCATTATTATTAATATTTTTATTTTTTAATAACTTTTGTTAACTACTTCGTTTAATTAGTGACTTTTCTTCACTTCTAATTTTCTAACATAGAATTTTTTGAACTGTGCTGAAATAAAGATACTAGCTATGCTAGTAGTAACTATAAGATAATATAGTCAATTATATTATGGTTTAACTTGGTCGTCAAGCAATATCAATCAATTATAAAAACCAGACTAATTACATAAGAATTAATAAGAAGACCAGCAGACTCATCATAAGTGGTGGTAGAAAATATAGTCTCCATCTCCTCCATTTTCATCCACCAAACTCCTTAATACACACCAAGTCAAACAACTACTAATAAATCGTCTTTGGATATTTAAATTTCTATAAAAATAATAAGATTATTATTACTTATATAAATAATACACAATGAGCACTATTACACGAACATTTTTGCTTATAAGATATTTCAACATGACAAGGATATAATGGTAATAATAATGAAGTACGCGATGCCCCATCTAACCCTGCACCAGCCAACTCATAAGTCACATACTTCATATTTTATTCACTACGAGGAATTTTTCGTTTAGCGGCGGTTTTCTAACCATTTAGTGATGATTTTAAACCGCCACTAAACGGTTACTAGCGATTCTAAAATTGTCATCTATACAGTACTGGCAAACGGTTTAGCGGCGATTTTATAAATCGTCGGAACAATCGCCGCAATATTAGTCAATAATAGGCAATAAAAAATATCTAAAATTAAAAAACAGATCAACTAAAAAAAATTGATCATCCAAAATTAAAAAATAGATAATCCAAATAAATAAAACAATTGAAAAAAAAAATTATCCAAAATTAAAACTAGTGATCATCCAAAATTGATAAAAGTGATTTTTCAAAAATGATAAAAATAAACATCAAAAAATTAAAACTACTTATCTTAGGCCTCCCTGCTCCCCACACTTTCAAACCCAACACCGTCGCCGCCGAAGACAAACATGTGAACATGTTCTCAGGTCCGTTACGTTTTTGCCATAAGAGGTGAAGGATTGTTCTCCGACATTGCCATTTTTTAGTATGAATTGAAGGATTGAGTTCTTCCGATGACATAGTCATAGTAGAATGTGGAACCAAGGCTGTGGAATCAAAATGAGGAAACACAATATGAGAAAACATCACGTTCAACTCAAAATCTTAAGGTGTCAAGTAAATGGATCTCTGATTTTATAAACTCCTCACTTCTTTTTGCTCTCAAAGACGTAGGACTAACCCCTCTCACTTGAACATCAATAACAGGAATGTTGGCATTGTCGGAGTACTTCTCAACTTGTCAGAACCATTGGGTAGGTCGACTTGTTCCGTAGTTGGTGAAGTTGTTGTCGACGTAGAGTCATAGATGGCAAAGTTGGCGTCCTTGTGGTGCTTCTCGAGTGAGTCTACAATAAAAAGTTTAAAATAATAATAATAATAATAATAATAATAATAATAATAATTTCTCCAATAGATAACTGGATGATGAGTGATGTCACGTAATTCAAATATAGTATTCTATAATGAAAAATACTATATGCTTAGCAGAATTTATTAATTTTTGACCAGCATATAATTAGCATATATTTTACACCCATAATTTAAATAGTTTACATATTCATTTTTCTCATTTTACACCCCATAGTTATTATATTTTGTACATATATTTTTTTAAACTTTATACTCATATTATATACATTTTGCTCCCATAATTTTAGACTTATTATATATAAATATATTGTTGGTTATACTTGCTAGTTATAATAAATTAATTTCGCTTCATCATAGAGAATTTATCTTCTATAATAATTTCTTCCCACGCTTGTCTTCCAAACTGTACAATATAGTATTCTACAATCGATTTATCCTTCCGAGTCAAAGTAAAACAATTAATTAATAAAAAACCAAGCAGCCACAGAAAATCGTTTTCGAATACTGCTGACCCTTGGAATCCTGAGAAACTATCACGAATTTACTACTATTTCATTGAGATAGAACATCGTTTTTGAAATTAATAACTAAATAATAATCGTTGTCACTATTGTTACACCTTGAGTTTAACACGTCATTTTCCAAACACATGTTCAAATATTTTCCATTTAATTTCAGAAATGCCCCTACTCATGCATATAAAATCCCCCCTCACCCAACCGAAGTCTTCATTCGATCTTAGCTTCAAAATATATAGCTTTGATATCTCAAAGAACATACAGCTCCTTTGTGATCTCAAAGAACAAATAGCTAAGAAAAGATGGTGAATGTGAGTGAGATTCGCAAGGTTCAAAGGGCGGAAGGTCCTGCAACCATTTTGGCCATTGGAACAGCAAACCCATCAGACGTTATTGAGCAGAGCACATATCCTGATTGGTATTTTAGAATCACCAATGCGGAGCACATGACTGATCTCAAGAAGAAGTTCCAACGCATTTGTATGTATTCTTTTCATTTGTTTTCATTCAATTTATGTTATTTTCATCCCTCTTATTCTAATTGAATGTGAATTTCATTTTATTATTTCAGGCGACAAGACAATGATTCAAAAGAGACATTTTTACTTAACAGAAGAGAGACTGAAAGAAAATCCTAACATATGTGATTACAGAGGATCGTCGTTGGATACGAGGGAAGACATGATGCTCGCCGAGGTACCACGCCTCGGAAAAGAAGCTTCACTGAAAGCCATCAAGGAATGGGGTCAGCCAAAGTCAAAGATCACACACATGATCTTCTGCACCACTAGCGGTGTTTCCTTGCCCGGTGTAGATTACCAATGCGCCGTACTCTTAGGTCTCGACCCATGTGTCAAGAGGTATATGATGTACCACCAAGGTTGCTTCGCCGGTGGTACCATGCTTCGTTTGGCCAAGGATTTGGCTGAGAACAACAAGGGTGCTCGTGTTCTCATTGTCTGTTCTGAGGTCACGGCTGTTACTTTCCGTGGTCCTAATGAGAATGATATGGATAGTCTTGTCGGCCAATCTCTCTTTGCCGATGGAGCGGCTGCTATTATTGTTGGTTCTGATCCTGACCTGGAGATTGAGAAGCCTCTCAATGAGCTTGTTTGGACTTCTCAAAAGATGATACCCAACACCCATGACGCCATCGGTGGTAAACTTCGTGAAGTTGGACTTACATTCTATCTTAACAAGAGTGTTCCTGATATAATTTCTCAGAACATCAACGACGCACTCAGTGCCGCTTTTGATCCATTAGGTATTTCTGATTATAACTCATTGTTTTGGATTGCACACCCTGGTGGCCCTGCAATTATTGATCAGGTTGAACAAAAGCTGAACTTGAAGCCAGAGAAGATGAAAGCTACTAGAGAAGTGCTTAGGGATAACGGTAACATGTCAAGTGCATGTGTTTTCTTCATTTTAGATTTGATGAGGAAAAAATCACTTGAAAGAGAGCTTCAAACCACCGGTGAAGGGCTTGAATGGGGTGTGCTTTTTGGTTTTGGTCCTGGTCTCACCATTGAAACCGTCGTTCTTCATAGTGTTGCGATTTAAAAGAATGCAGCATGGAGAAAATCCAAATATGTCGTGATTATTATTATATATTTTTGTATGCATAAAATTGTTTAATTTACTTTTCAATAATTGTGTTTTGTTCAAGAATAAAGCATGAATTGGTGTATTATAAATATAAAATAATTAAAAAGAAATACAAATTCATATGAAGATGTTTAAAATGGATTCTATTGCAAATATTTATTTTCAAAGTTTTGTTTGATAACTATCAGTAAAAGATAAATTGAATCCGATTAATCAAAAAATGGCCATTGGACCGATTTGGTGGCAACGAATTGGTCAAATTTTGAAAAAGGCTGATCAAATAAGTTGATTAAATGAATTAGTGTTGTAATTTTTAGCCCTTTAACTGATTTAAAATAATTAATTAAAAAATCATTTTTTTAATTATCATATATTTTATACATAAATATATTATTTTATTGGATTTGATTTAAACTTTAACTTTAACTTCAATTAAATATTTTCATATGAGATTGCAAGATAAAGCCAAAAAGTACCTAGATACGATAATACGAACAAGGCGCTTGATATATATAGTACTATATATGTGGAGTTATTTTTTTTTATAAATATAACTATCTAATGTTTGACTCTTCTCTTATAATTATATAAATTTTGGTAGCTAATATTAGAGAGATAATAGAAAGTCAATATTAATTTTTTTTTCTTTTATCACTCATTATTTTTCTAATTACATTTAGAGAAATTCTCTATCATTAATGAAATTAATTTATTATAACCAGCAAATATAACCAACAATATATTTACATATAGTAAGTATAAAAATATGGGTATAAAATATGTATAATATAGGTGCAATATTTGAAAAAATATGTGTGTAAAACATAATAAATATAGATGTAAAATAAAAAAAATGAATGTATAAATTACTTAACTTATGAATGTAAAATATATGTTGATTATATAATAATAAAAATTAATAAATTATGCTGATGATATAGTGTTTTTCTTTATCTAATTTTTAGTACGTAATAAGTTATTATATATACAAGCTGATATAGGACACAAAATATTTATATATAAAAGCTGATATTAAAATGGTGGGTCTCACCTGCAACTAAATTATTAGTTACATGCTAATAATATACAGAAATAAAACTTTTATGCATAGGTGGTGTTGTATTATGCTGTCACTAATTTCAGTTATTATTTAGATTGCGGTGCATTTAGTGTTCAACTTCATATATTCGTTGTGTCCATGATAAACTGCTTGCTCTCTAACTAACTTTAACTAACAATCCGTTATAACTAACTCTACTTAACCTATCATGAAAAGACTATAATACCCTCTATAACAATCATAGTTGAAATTGTTACGATTAAAATTGCTTGCCTAAACTTAATTAATGCATGCATTAATAATAGTCACCAAAATAAATTAATGCATTAATAATGTTTTGTCGTTAAAGAATTAGACCCAATCGGTTGATTCGATAAAATTTAATAAAAACCGATCATTAGATAAAATAATTGATAATAAAATTGTTAAAAATTGGTAAAAAGAAATTGATAAATTAATCTAACCAATTTAATTTAAAACCTTGCTATATGGGTTGATGAGAGAAAAGCTGGAAGCTTGAAAGTTCAAACCACCGAACACCTGGTGCTGGTGGAATATGGTGAAGCATCTTCGTAATCGCCGTCAAAAGGGAATTAAAAATGTTATTGGCATGAATGAAGTGGATGGTCAAGCTTTTGAATTAGATTCACTGATTGAGGCTACACCCAAAATTAGTCTCAGTCAACACCTTATTCAATATTTTTTTTTTAAGTCATAGTTAGGATTTGAATATGTGTGCACTTTTCAGCAAATTAAAAGCATACATTATTTTTGTCTACGACATGCAACCGTCTACCCTTTTATATGGAACTTGTGTATTAAATAATTAATAAGTATATATATTAACTAAGATGAAAAAATTTATATGTTAACTAAGAAATCTTGAATAATTGGAGTATTAAAATTAAAATAGTAAAATAGATATGAAAAAACATAATTTTCTAATCATTGTTTGACAGGTACAGGTAGTCATAATTTTTTTATTTTTATTTTATTTTTGTTTATTAATTATTATTAAATTAGATATATATTATTTAATGTTATAAATATATAATTATAAATAATAATAATAATATAGTTAATTATATATTATGGATTAATTTAGTGAGAAAGCAAGATTAATTAATTAAAACCAAACTAATTACTTAAAAATTAAGAGGAGAGTCATGATATGTGGTGGTAGATAGGGGGCGTGGAGTGAGTGATGAAGTCTACATCTCCTCCATTTTCATCCACCAAACTCCTCAATACACACCCAGTCAATAAACTACTACTAAATCGTCTTTGGATATTTAAATTTCTATAAAAAATAATAAGATTACTTATATAAATATATAATTATAGATATATTTATATAAAATTATATTTATATAAAGTTATAGATGTTAAGTTAAATTTAATAATTTTATATCATAGTTATGTATCGTTATTCCTTATAAAAAGTTTTGGGATCAAATCAGTAAATTTTTTGTTAATGTTACTGTACCCTCTTTTTTTAAAAGGGTAATTTACTTTCTCTATCTATTGATTTATATTTAACTTAATAAATAATTTTTTTTAGTGTTTAATATATAATCTTATTTAAATAAAAGTTTTTTATGATATTTTGTATTTTTTCCTAAAAAAAGAGCACATAATATAACTTTTTTTTTTTGTTTTTTCCTATCATATAAAAAGAACAAGTGATATAATATATCGTTTTTTCCATTCTATATGGTTATTCTAAATCAAATTTAATGAAAAATAGAAAGTAGATAAATAGTGTTATATATTTCGACCATAAAAAAATTATTTATTAAATTAATTATGAACTAATATACTAAAAAGGGTATCCTAAAATTTACCTAAATTTTTATGGCTACCATGGTTTAGTGGTGTGAACACAACAAAGTTCTAAACACATATTAATTAGCGAGTTATGATGGGTTAAAACACATTTGTCGGGTTTAATCAGATTTTTTGTTTTAAAGTCTAATTTATGTAGCCAACAAAAAACAAAATTTAGAATATAAAAATATCTACCAAATTTGACTTAGATCACACAGTCATATTTACACAAATTATAAAAATATCTTGAGCTAAGATTATCCTTCCTGAGTCAAAGTAAAACAATTAATAAAAAACCAAGCAGCCACATAAAATCGTTTTCGAATACTGCTGACCCTTAGAATCCTGTTAACTATTACGAATATACTACTATTTCATTGAGATAGAACATCGTTTTTGAAATTAATAACTAAATAATAATCATTGTCACTATCATCACTACATTTTTGAGTTGATAACATCGTCTTTCAAGTTATCTAATAAATTATAATAATCGTTGTCACTACTATTACACCTTCAGTTTAATTATTAGCACGTCATTTTCCACACACATGTTCAAATATTTAATTTTCCATTTAATTTCAGAAATGCCCCTACCCATGCATATAAAATCCCTCCTCACCCAACCGTAGTCTTCATTCGATCTTAGCTTCAAAATATATAGCTTTGTGATCTCAAACAACATATAGAGCTCTTTTGTGATCTCAAATAGCTAAGAAAAGATGATGAATGTGAGTGAGATTCGCAAGGTTCAAAGGGCAGAAGGCCCTGCAACCATATTGGCCATTGGAACAGCAAATCCACCAGACGTTATTGAGCAGAGCACATATCCTGATTGGTATTTTAGAATCACCAATGCCGAGCACATGACTGACCTCAAAAAGAAGTTTCAACGCATTTGTATGTATTATCTTTACTTGTTTTCATTCAATTTGTTATTTTCGTCACCGTTACTCTAATACAATGTGAATTACATATTATTATTTCAGGTGACAAGACTATGATTCAAAAAAGACATTTTTACTTAACAGAAGAGAGATTGAAAGAAAATCCAAGCATATGTGATTACAGAGGATCATCGCTGGATGCAAGGGAAGACATGATGCTTGGCGAGGTACCACGTCTTGGAAAAGAGGCTTCACTGAAAGCGATAAAAGAATGGGGTCAGCCAAAATCAAAGATCACACACATGATCTTCTGCACCACCAGCGGTGTTTCCTTGCCCGGTGTGGATTACCAATGCGCCGTACTGTTAGGTCTCAACCCATGCGTCAAGAGGTACATGATGTACCACCAAGGCTGCTTCGCCGGTGGAACCATGCTTCGTTTGGCTAAAGACTTGGCTGAGAACAACAAGGGTGCTCGTGTTCTCATTGTTTGTTCTGAGGTTACCGCTGTTACTTTCCGTGGTCCTAATGAAAATGACATGGATAGTCTTGTTGGCCAATCTCTCTTTGCCGATGGAGCTGCTGCCATTATCGTTGGTTCGGATCCTGACCTGGAGATTGAGAAGCCTCTCTATGAACTTGTTTGGACTTCTCAAAAGATGATACCTAACACCCATGACGCCATTGGTGGTAAACTTCGTGAAGTTGGGCTTACGTTCTATCTTAACAAGAGTGTTCCTGATATTATTTCTCAGAACATCAACGACGCGCTCAATGTCGCTTTTGATCCATTGGGTATTTCTGATTATAACTCGTTGTTTTGGATTGCTCACCCTGGTGGCCCTGCAATTATTGACCAGGTTGAACAGAAGCTAAACTTGAAATCGGAGAAAATGAAAACCACTAGAGAAGTTCTTAGAGATAATGGTAACATGTCAAGTGCATGTGTATTCTTCATCTTGGATTTGATGAGGAAGAAGTCACTTGAAAGAGGGCTTCAAACCACGGGTGAAGGACTGAATTGGGGTGTGCTTTTTGGTTTTGGTCCTGGTCTCACCATTGAAACTATTGTTCTTCATAGTGTTGCTATCTAGGAGAAAATGCGGCATGCAGAAAATCTAAAGATGTCGTGATTGGTTATTATATATCTTTGCATTCATAAAATTGTTTAATTTACTTTTCAATAATTGTATTTTGTTCAAGAATAAAGCCTTGAATTGGTGTATTATAAATATATAATAAATAAATTTATAAAATATACAAATTTATATGAAGATGTTTAAAATGGATTTTTTTGCAAATATTCAGTTTCAAAGTTATGTTGATAATTACCTCTAAAAGACAAATTCAATCAATATTTCTGACTGAACTTAGTCTTGGTGTTATGAACGCACCAAGTTCAATTCAATTAATCGAGAAATGGCCGCTATACTGAAGTAGTTGCAACGAATTGGTCGAAAATTTAAAAAACCAATCAAATATCAATTAATGAGATGAAACATTACCGTTTTTTAATTGTTAATTAATTTAAAATAATAAAAAAATTAATTATTATAAATTTTATTCATCATAAACATATTATTTAATTTTATTATACTGATCTAACTTCAACTTTAGCTTCAATTAAATTTTAATTGAATCTTTGAATTGAACTTCGAATATCTATACTTAAGTTTATATATTTTATGTAGAAATAATTTTGAACATTTTCATATGAGATTCCAAGATAGAGCCAAAAAGTACTTGGATATATGATAATACGATTAAGACGGTTGATAGATAGTATTGGAAGATTTTAGGTGCTCCAGAGTTTAAAGTAATTCAATAATTTTAATTTTTTATTTTAATTATAAAATAATTTTAATATATATATATATATATATATATATATATATATATATAAAAGAGTTAAGATAATTGGATTACTAATATGGAGCATCTAAAATGCTTATAATATATATGTGGAGTTTTTATAATTATCTTATGTTGGAGGCATCTGTTATAATTATATAATAATGTTACCTTTGTCAAACTTTTAGTAATAAGTTAAGTTAGTTATTATACAAGCTGATATTAAAATGGTGGGTCTCACCTTCTTCTGAATTATTAGTTACATTTTTTTTTGACAAGTTAGATGCTAATATACTTAAGTTTTTTTTTTTAACTAACAAAACTAACAATCCCTTATAACTAACTCTACTCTATCATGAAAAGACTATAATACCCTCTATAACAATCTTTAATTTCTTGTTCTTTCAATTTTTTCTTCTTCTGCTGCTTTCTTTTTTTTCCCCTGTTTTTGTTGGTCTTGCTTCTTTTTCTTTTCTATTTGTTGTTTATAGAGAAAATGGAAAATACATACAAAGAATAATGTTAAAATGAGAAGAAGAGGGGAGGAAAAGGGGAAAGAAATGAAATATAAAAGAACAATGCAGAAGAGGAGGAGGAAAAGAAAAGAGATTATTAAAAACGAAGGAGAAGAAAAAGATGTAAAAGAAAAAGGAAGAAAGAGCATAATGAAAAAGAAGTAGAACTAAAGAGAAGAGGTGCAGAAAATTAAACCCTAATTATGAATGCCTGAATTAAAAAATAAATTGATACAGTAGTTAAAATTGCTTACCTAAACTAAATTAATGCATTAATAAGGTAGGTGAGATCTCTAGTTCCCTCTCATATGATCTTCGTGGTTTATAGAATCAGACCTAATCAATTGATTCGATAAGATTTATTAAAAGAATTAATCTATATATACGATATTATATCTTCATATACCTTATTTTTTTTTATTTTGATTTTTGTGTTGAAATATATTATTTTTATATTATACATAACTGTTTATATGCTATTATATATTGTATTCACATATTTTATAAATTTTTTTTATTAATATTTATATTTTTTGTGTTATAAATGAAATATATGAAGATGTACATAATAGCATATATAACATTACCAATAAAAATGAATTATTAGATTAAAATAATTAGCAATGAAATTTTTAAAAATTGGTAAAAAGATCGGTAATTAATTTAACTGATTTGACTTTTTAGTAATTAAACTATTTAAAATAATAAAATAAAAGAATTTTACTTAAAAAAATATATTTTATAGGTAACTATATTATTTTATCTTCCTAATCGCCGTCAAAAGGGAAGATGTTATTGGCATGAATGAAGTGGATGGTCAAGCTTTGAATTACATTCACTGATTGATGCTACAACCCAAATTGGTCTTAATCAACACCTTATTAGCTTTCTCAATTAAAAAAATATATATATAAGGTATTTTAAGTTCGATAAATTTAGACTAATCTCTTAATCTTTATTAAGTGTCCCTTTCAAAAAATTTAAGGTGACCACATCCTTCTTAATAAAGTCATAGCTAGGATTTGAACAAAGTCATAGGTAGGATTTGAATGAAGTGCCCTTTTCAGTATAGCATACATTGATGATATTTTAAATCATACACTTGTAGTTTATTATTTTTGTCTACGAGATGCATGCAACCGTCCACCCTTTTAGATGGGACTAGTGTATTAAATAATAGGTGTTATCAATTAAGATGAACAAATTTATATGTGAAATAAGAGATATTGAATATGTATTTTGTGAATGACCTATAATTTAAATAATATTTATTTTTTATTTTTAATAGAAGTTTTGAGTTTTAACTTTTTTTTAATATATCTTTAGTAAAAAGAAAAAATATGTCATTCGAGTATTATAATTAAAATAATTAAATAGATATATACATGATGAAAGATAATATTAAAATAAAAATTTATTCTTATTATTAAATTTTTCTATTTTTAACCTTCGTTAACTTTGTTTAAGGTAACTTCTAAAATGAATAGGAATTTTCATGAAAAATGTGAAAATTACTGTATAAATATTTAATTTTTTTAAAAAATAGAATAACAAATTTTCCATATGATACTCTAATCAAAGACCATCTTTATTCTATTCACTATTCTTTTTCTTTATAGTAGCTTGCACCTCGTTTAATTAGTGACTTCTCTTCATTTTTAATTTTGAAATTTTCTAACATAAGAATTTTTGGAACTGCTGAAGTAAAGATACTAGTAGTAATTATAAGATAGGGTTATTGTTCAAATTGATTCCTAAAAATTGTCGTGTTATTTAAATAAGTTCCTAAAAGATTTTGTTAGTTATATTGGTACATAAAAGATACATTTTTTGGTTAAATTTGTCCTTTGAATTATCAATTAATAAATGACAAGTGTTACAAATTAAATAATTGGTTGATAGACGACACATCATACAATATTTTATGACACATGACATTTAAATAAGATGATATGTCATTATCTGACTGGTAAAATAATTAATTTAACTGAAAATTTTATCTTTCAAAAACTGATATGAATAACAAAATCTTTCAAGTATTAATTTAAAAAATACGATATTTTTCATAAACCAATTTGACCAAGATAATATATAGTAGTCAATTATATATTATGGTTTAATTTGGTCGTGAAGCAAGATTAATTAATTAAACCAAACTAATTACTTAAGAATTAAGACGAGGCTCATCATAATAATATCATATGTATGTGGTGGTAGATAGGGGGCGTGGAGTGAATGGAGTCTCCATCTCCTCCATTTTCATCCACCAAACTCCTCAATACATGCACACTCAGTCAAACAACTACTACTAAATAGTCGTCTTTGGATATTTAAATTTCTATAAAAATGATAAGATTACTTATATAAATACACAATGAACGCTACCATACTAATTATTTAGAAAGACGTACAACATATTTTATCTATATTCCTTTACTCATCAGTATAACAGTCTTATTGTAGAAGTTAATGTAATCTACAAAATTTGACTAGATCACATATTGTACACAAATTACAAAAATATCTTGAGTTAAGATAATAAACACCTTATGTATAATAAATAAATCTTGACTTCAAATTATAGAAACTATATATAAATTTTTTTTTACAACTAAACTATATATAAATGTTTGCTAATATACATACATATACCAAAAAAATATCTTCAAATAAATTTAATAATAAAAATTTGTATACCAAATCTTTTTTAATTTATATTCCTATTATATATACTAAAAAGTTGAAACAGATCAGATCCCTGAAAGTAGAAATAATGCACAATAACTAATTTTTTTAATAAAAAAAGTTAATAATAATAATAATAATAATAATAATAATAATAATAATAATAATAATAATAATTTCTCCAATAGATAACTGGATGATGAGAGAGTGATGTCACGTAATTTAAATATAGTATTCTACGATAATAATTTCTTCCCACGCTTCCCTTCCAAATTGTACAATATAGTATTCTACAATCAATTTATCCTTCCTGAGTCAAAGTAAAACAATTCATAAAAAAACAAGCAGCCACAGAATTTTCGAATAATGCTGACCCTTGGAATCCTGAGAAACTATCACGAATTTACTACTATTTCATTGAGATAGAACATCGTTTTTGACGTTAATAACTAAATAATAATCATTGTCACTATCACACTGCATTTTTTAGTCAACATTGTCTTTGAAGTTATCTAAATTATAATAATCGCTGTCACTATTATCAAACCTTTAGTATAGCACGTCATTTTCCAACCACATGTTCAAATATTTTCCATTTTATTGCAGAAATGCCCCTACTCATGGATATAAAATCCCCACTCCTCGAACCTAAGTCTTCATTCGATCTTAGCTTCAAAATATATAGCTTTGTGATCTCAAAAAACATACAGCTCCTTTGTGATCTCAAAGAACACATAACTAAGAAAATATGGTGAATGTTAGTGAGATTCGCAAGGTTCAAAGGGCAGAAGGCCCTGCAACCATTTTGGCTATTGGAACAGCAAATCCACCAGATGTTATTGAGCAGAGCACATATCCTAATTGGTATTTTGGAATCACTAATGCCGAGCATATGACTGACCTCAAAAAGAAGTTCCAACGCATTTGTATGTATTCTCTTCGGTTATTATTTGCATTCAGTTTCTTATTTTCATCACCATTAAGCTAATTGAATGTGAGTTACGTATTATTATTTCAGGTGACAAGACAATGATTCAAAAGAGACATTTTTATTTAACAGAAGAAAGACTGAAAGAAAATCCTAGCATTTGTGATTACAGAGGATCGTCGTTGGATGCAAGGGAAGACATGATGCTCGCCGAGGTACCACGCCTCGGAAAAGAGGCTTCACTGAAAGCCATTAAGGAATGGGGTCAGCCAAAATCAAAAATCACACACATGATCTTCTGCACCACCAGCGGTGTTTCCTTGCCCGGTGTGGATTACCAATGTGCCGTACTCTTAGGTCTCGACCCATGCGTCAAGAGGTACATGATGTACCACCAAGGTTGCTTTGCCGGCGGCACCATGCTTCGTTTGGCCAAAGACTTGGCTGAGAACAACAAAGGTGCTCGTGTTCTCATTGTTTGTTCTGAGGTTACTGCTGTTACTTTCCGTGGTCCTAATGAGAATGACATGGATAGTCTTGTGGGTCAATCTCTCTTTGCCGATGGAGCTGCTGCCATTATCGTTGGTTCTGATCCTGACCTGGAGATTGAGAAGCCTCTCTATGAGCTTGTTTGGACTTCTCAAAAGATGGTACCTAACACCCATGACGCCATCGGCGGTAAACTTCGCGAAGTTGGGCTTACATTCTATCTTAACAAGAGTGTTCCTGATATTATTTCTCAGAACATCAACGATGCACTCAATGCCGCTTTTGATCCATTAGGTATTTCTGATTATAACTCATTGTTTTGGATTGCACACCCCGGTGGCCCTGCAATTATTGATCAGGTTGAACAAAAGCTGAACTTGAAGCCGGAAAAAATGAAAGCCACCAGAGAAGTGCTTAGAGATAATGGTAACATGTCAAGTGCATGTGTTTTCTTCATCTTGGATTTGATGAGGAAGAAGTCGCTTGAAAGAGGGCTTCAAACCACCGGTGAAGGGCTTGAATGGGGTGTTCTTTTTGGCTTTGGTCCTGGTCTCACCATTGAAACCGTCGTTCTTCACAGCGTTGCGATCTAAGAAAAAATCCATGATGAAAAAGTCCAAATATGTCACGATTAGTTATTAGGTATCTTTGCATTCATAAGATTGTTTAATTTACTTTTCAATAATTATGTTTTGTTCAAGAATAAAGCACAATATAAATATAAAATAATTAATATGAAATAAAAAATTTGTATGAAGATGTTTAAAATGGTTTCTTCGGTGAATATTCAATTTCAAAGTTATCTTGATAACTATCGGCGGTAAAATATAAATTCAATATTTTCGATTTGAACTGAGTCTTGGTGTTAAGAACCGACCTAGTCGACCAGTTCAATCCAATTAATCGAGAAGTGGGCACTAGACTGATTTGGTTGCGATGAATTGGTTAAAAATTGCAAAAAAAAACTCTTCAAATAGCAATGAATTAGTTACCCATTACGGTTTTTTAGTGATTAACTTATTTTATATGATATTTATTGTAATAATTATACATACCGATACTTAAAGTTATATCTTTTATGTAGAAATAATTTTGAACATTTTCATATGATGAGATTTCAAGATAAAGCCAAAAAGTACTTATAAATGATAATACGAACAAGGCGCTTGATAGTATTATATATGTGGAGTTTTTTATTATAATTATCTTATGTTTGACGCATCTCTTATAATTATATAATAATGTTACCTTTGTCTAGCTAATTTTTAGTCATAAGTTATTATACAAGCTGATATTAAAATGGTGGGTCTCACCTTCATCTGAATTATTAGTTACACTCTAATATACTAGTAATAAGTTTTTATTATATTATGTTTTGACGGTAGAAAATTTTTATGCAGGTGGTGTTATATTATATGAAAAAATTCTTTCGTATTTTGGGAGCAAATAAAAAATTTTGTATTAATATATTATTTGAATGATAAGTTCTTAATAAACAATAAAACATTTATGATAAAATTATTTTCAAATATGAGACATAAATTAATTGCAGATAATAAATCTTTTTATTTTAAACGATAAATTATTAATAAACACTTATTAGATGGTGGTACATTTAGTGTTCAACTTCATTAGAATTTTCACTTATTTGAATATTAGGAAACAAATAATGACTAAATAGAAGATTGAATTATAATTTCTAATCATTTCTCAAAAGGTACTAGAATTGTCTTTTTCTTGGCAGATGTTCCCTCCTTTAACCTTCATATATCATTCATTTAACAATTATTAGTGAGGTTAAAATGGTAAATTACTGAATTCATACAAATAACCAACCCGTTGTAACGAAACTGACTACTATTTAAACGTTAGATGATTCATATCCATTTTATATACTAATGATAGGTGTGCTATTTCTTTATTATTTTATTTACAAAATGTATAATATTTAACAAATATGAAACTATTTAAGATGAAAAAATGTATATATTAACTAAGAGATCTTAATTCTTAAGTAATTAAAGTACTAAAAATAGTAAAAAACATCAATTTTTTAATAATATATACATAATAAAAGAAATTATTAAAATAAAAGTTTATACACTAATAATAAATTACTTCTTTCCAATCCTCTTATATATAAAGAAGTAGTGGTAATCTTTTTTGGTGACTCAGTAATAGTGGTAATTATTCTTTCTGTTATGGATTCGAATTCAATGACTATGAATTTAGGAAAAGTGTTATGCATGGCGTTTCCATGACATTTCCATTAATTGTTTTTCTCCAATTTTTTTTCTTTTACCTTTGTTAACATATATAAAATTTTTGGAACTGCTGAAAAATTATGCTACATTCAATTTATTCTTGAGATAATTATTGAGGTGATACATATATAAATTGAGGAATATTATTTATGATTCCGTAGGTTTACAAGTTGTTGCATTGGTTAGTTGCACTATTTTTTATGAATGAATTTGTGACTAATGAGTAATAATAACGATATTATTAGTATCAACTATAAGATATATAATACAGTGAATTATATTATAGTTTAACTTGGTCAAGCAAGACGACTTATATTAATAATTAAGACCATGCAAATCAATTAATTTAGAGCAGACTCATCATCATATGTGGTGGTAGATAGGGGAATGAAGTGAATTAAGTCTCCATTGTAATCCACCAAACTCTCAAACTATTACATAGTCGTGTTATCATATTTGACTACTGATATTTCTATGAAAATGATACGATCACTTATGTATGTATAATACAATGAATGCCACACTGTACTAATTAATAATACAACATCACATGGATATAATGGTAATAAACTAATTATGATAAAGCACGTGATGCCGAGCTACCTACAAAAGTACAAAACCTGGAATAGTATTGGCTGGTATCAACATGGATGGAAGACTAAGAAAATAAATCTTAGCTAAGAAAGCGACTACACTTGATCAAATTGGACTTTGACTCAGTGCCAGAGTAGTCCATTGTAGATTATTTTACCTATAGTCAAACCATAGTTAAAATACCAAGTTATAAGTAATTTAGTTAGAAATTAATTTTTGAGTAATTAAATAAATTAGTCCTTGAAATTGTTTACTTTAGTCTTTAAATTTCAAAATACATAAATTAATTCCAAATGTTTATATTTATTAAATAATATATACTTTCTATCTTAGAAAATATACAAAATCGAAAGTGCTGTCTTAAAATTCTATAATTTTTTAGAAACATATTTGATTTTCTTAATTTTTTAGTGGAAGTGAATATTTTACGTATTTTGAAATTCAGAAACTAAAGAGTCCACATTTAAAAATCTTAAAAGATATTTTTTTTAATTCTTTAAATGAGAATTTAATTTTCATAGATCATGAGTTAGTATAAAAGAATTTTATATATATAATTAAGGGTTTAATTTTGATACACTGACAGTGTAAAATGTTTTACACAATGGTACAATTATATCCGTTTGTTTTGATAACTAATCACAACTTGGACAAGAAAATAAGTTATTTTTGTTGATACGACGTTATCTAATTGAATGCATGTGTAAAACATCTTTATATCGTCAGTGCATTAAAATTTAAATTTATAATTAATAATTATGTATTGTCACATTATTATCAAAAGTAACTAATTTTAAAAGAAAAATTATTCGGTACAGATGTAAATTGATATAAATATAAAAGTCTTTTACAATAGAGATTTTACATCTTACATCTCATAAAAATTAAAATAATATACAAATATAAACCATCACATCTCTCAAATAAACACACATTTATACCATTTACATCCGTTATATAAGCCCCTATTTTAAAATTCACTGCTTCAAAAGTTAATAAGCGCATAATTTTTGATTGGCACTAAAACTCTAGTGCATCAAAATTAAATGTAGCTAGCATATCTGATTAATAATCGATGTGTTAATTATATTTATTTGACATTAATATAATTTTTTAATTGACATAAAAATAAATGGAATAACATAGATATATACATTATATTACTGATTTACTGCTATATACTAAAAATAGATAATTGATAGTTGAAATGATAATAACTTACTTAAAAAAAAAAAAAAAAAAAGTTTCTCCCATATAAGAGAGTGATGTTACCTAAGTGAAATTTTCTCCTCAAGCTTCCAAATTTTATAATCTAATATATTTTTCAGCAGCCAATTTATCCTTGCAGAGTCAAAGTAAAACAATTATAAACAATAACTTAGTCATAGTACACCGTTTTGGAGTATGGCTGACCGTTAGAATACTCATATATCTAACGAGTTTACTACAATTTGGGTTGAGAACAACATGGTTTTTGGAAGTTTACTAATAATTAATAGTAGTCACTATCACTACGTTTTGACTTGAAATCGTTTCTGAAGTTATATATATATAATTACAATTTAAATTTAGCATGTCATTATCTACACACGTGTTCCAATATTTTTCATTTAATTTCAGAAATGCCCCTACTCTCATGCATATAAATTCCCCCCTCACCCAATCGAAGTCTTCATTCGATCTTAGCTTCAAAATATAGAGCTTTGTGATATCAAAGAACAAACAACTCCTTTGTGATCTCAAAGAACACACAAAGAAAAGATGGTGAATGTGAGTGACATTCGCAAGGTTCAAAGGGCAGAAGGTCCTGCAACCATTTTAGCCATTGGAACAGCAAATCCACCAGACGTTATTGAGCAGAGCACATATTCTGATTGGTATTTTAGAATTACCAATGCCGAGCACATGACTGACCTCAAGAAGAAGTTCCAACGCATTTGTATGTATTCTTTTCATTTGTTTTCATCTATTTATGTTATTTTCATCCTTCTTATTCTAATTGAATGTGAATTTCATTTTATTATTTTAGGCGACAAGACAATGATTCAAAAGAGACATTTTTACTTAACAGAAGAGAGACTGAAAGAAAATCCTAACATATGTGATTATAGAGGATCGTCGTTGGATGCGAGGGAAGACATGATGCTCGCCGAGGTACCACGCCTCGGGAAAGAGGCTTCACTGAAAGCCATCAAGGAATGGGGTCAGCCAAAGTCAAAGATCACACACATGATCTTCTGCACCACCAGCGGTGTTTCCTTGCCCGGTGTGGATTACCAATGTGCCGTACTCTTAGGTCTCGATCCATGTGTCAAGAGGTACATGATGTACCACCAAGGTTGCTTCGCCGGTGGCACCATGCTTCGTTTGGCTAAAGACTTGGCTGAGAACAACAAGGGTGCTCGTGTTCTCATTGTTTGTTCTGAGGTTACCGCTGTTACTTTCCGTGGTCCTAATGAGAATGACATGGATAGTCTTGTTGGTCAATCTCTCTTTGCCGATGGAGCTGCTGCCATTATTGTTGGTTCTGATCCTGACCTAGAGATTGAGAAGCCTCTATATGAGCTTGTTTGGACTTCTCAAAAGATGATACCTAACACCCATGATGCCATCGGGGGTAAACTTCGTGAAGTTGGGCTTACATTCTATCTTAACAAGAGTGTTCCTGAAATTATTTCTCAAAACATCAACGACGCACTCAATGCCGCTTTTGATCCATTAGATATTTCTGATTATAACTCATTGTTTTGGATTGCACACCCTGGTGGCCCTGCAATTATTGACCAAGTTGAACAGAAGCTCAATTTGAAACCGGAGAAGATGAAAGCTACCAGAGAAGTGCTTAGAGATAATGGTAACATGTCAAGTGCATGCGTTTTCTTCATATTGGATTTGATGAGGAAGAATTCACTTGAAAGAGGGCTCCAAACTACCGGTGAAGGGCTTGATTGGGGTGTTCTTTTTGGCTTTGGTCCTGGTCTCACCATTGAAACTGTCGTTCTTCACAGTATTGCTATCTGAAACAAAATCCAGCATGGAGAAAATCCAAACATATCGTAATTAGTTATTATATAACTTTTCATTCATAAGATTGTTTAATTTACTTTTGAATAATTGTCTTTTGTTCAAAATAAAGCCCTGAATTGGTGCGGTATAAATATAAAATAATGAAGATGAAATAAAAATTCATATGAAGATGTTTATAATGGTTTTTTTGTGAATATTTAATTTTAAAGTTATCTTGATAACTATAAGTGGTAAAACATAAATTCAATATTTTTATTTGAACTAAGTCTTGGTGTTAAGAATGGACTAAATAGACTAGTTTGATCCGATTAATCGAAAAGTGGTCACGGACTGATCTGATTGTAACGAATTGGTCACAAATTGAAAAAAAAAAGGTTCAAATAGCAATTAATTAATGAGTAATCCATTATAATTTTTTTTGTGGTTAACTGATTTTATATAATATTTTTTTTAAATTATTATACATTCCAATACTTAAAGTTATATGTTTTATGTAGAAATGATTTTGAACATTATTACGTGTCTTGGGAATAAATAAAATATTTTATATTGATATGTTATTTAAATGGTAAACTATTAATAAATGAGAAAATATAAATCCTAAACCCTAATTTTAAATTCCAATTTTTTTACTCAAATAATTTATTATCATGTTTTTAGCTAATTTATTTTAATATTAATGATTAAATGCTGGTCAAAAATAATAAAATATGTTGATTATCTAGTATTTGCTTTTAAATGACAAGTTATTAATAAGTATTTATTAGACCCTGGTGCATGTGGAGCATTTCGGGCTTGTTTGTTTTGAAGGAAAATAAATGGAAGGAGAGAGAAAGGAATGAAGAGGGAAGGAAAATGAGTTTTTTCCTTTGTTTAGCTGTGATAAAAAGTTAAAAGGAAAAAATGAATAGTATACCCTCTTAGCAATCTTTGATCTTACACTCGTATTTATTATTCCAATCCCTAATCATTTACTCTCATAAAGACCTGTTTTCATATACGTGAATTACGCATTTCAATATGACTCCTTGTTTATTTTCCTTGTTTGTTGGTCTTGCTTCTTTTTCTTTTCTATTTGGTGTTTTTAGAGAGAATAGAAAATAAACACAAAGAATAACAATAACATGAGAAGAAGAGGGGAGGAATAGGGGAAATAAACGAAATATAAAAGAACACTGCAAAAGATGGAGGAAGAGATGGAAGAGAAGAAGAAAAAAAGAAAAAACAAATAGAATAAGAGATTATTGAAAAAAGGAGGAGAAGAAAAGATGCAAAGAAGAAAGGAGGAAGATCAGAACGAAGTAGAAGATGCAGAAAATTAAACCCTAACTGTGAATGCAAATAAAATGTTAATTACAAATGGAGCAGTATTGCATACAGAAATATACAGATTAAAAATGTTAATAAAATATCATTAAATATTAATAGACATGTAACATGTTTGTTAATCTATTAATTTTATAAAGAGTTTCGTTAGGTAACCAATAAAAATTTAGCCAACAATTTAAATTAAATATTCTATTTTTTTAGGTTTCTTATGTTCAGTTTTTAAAAAAATACAAAATTGACTAATTCTCGACTGTTTTTTTGTTGGCTACCCATACTTTTCAATAATCTTAAAAATTTTGAGATTAATCAAGATGGTATATAGGTTATGCTGGAATAGTAAATTCATAGATTGAACATCTTTGAATTAGCAAAAGAGTAGTGTTACTGAATCAATATTAGAGAGCCATTAGGAGCCAATAAATCTAATTATAAATTATCATCCGAAATTGAAAAAATTTATCATCCGAAATTAAACACAATTATCATTTGAAACTGTACAAAATTATCATTAGAAACTAATCACAATTATCATTCGAAATTGTACCAAATTATCATCCGAAACTACACAAAATTATCATTTGAACAAAACACAACTTATCATTCATAACTTCTTCACCACCACCACCACCATCATCACCAACAGCAGCATCACCACCAGCACACCATCACCACAACAACAACCACCACCACCTTACTATCACCACGACTACAATCGCAACACCACCACCAACAACAAAAAAAAGGCGGGGGAGGAAGAAGAAAGAAGAAGAAGTTGCGACAGTAACGTGAAGAGGGAGCAGATCTACGATGGCGTCGATGGGATTTGGTGTGGTTGGCGCGATGAGAATAAGATAACGCTGTGGTGGTGGTCGATGTTGCGATAAAGATGCGGCGTCGAGAACGAGTAGTGGCAAGTTCAGAGAGACGACCGCGCAACGGAAAATGAAGGCGACGACGGGAGGCGCGGTGAGGCCGAGAGAAAAGGCGAAGCGGAAGCAGATCTGCGACGACGTCGATGAGATCTGCGAAAAAGCGATGTGGTTGGCGCGATGAGAAGAAGACAACGCCACGGTGGTGGTCAACGTCGCGATGAAGATGCAGCATCGAGAATGAGCAGTGATAGGTTCAGAGAGACAGCGACGCGACAGAGAATGAAGGCGGCAACGGGAGGCATGGTGAGGCAGAGAAAAAAGGCGACACAGACAAAGAGGAAGAAGAAGAAGAAGCTAAGAAGGCGGCAACAGCGCAGGTGACAATGGCAATGGCAGGTTGGTGCTTGAAAAAGATAAAAATACATTGGCTCCATATATTAGTGGCTCCGTATAGTTTCTCTTAGCAAAATAATATTTTTTTAAAAGATTATATATGATAAAGTTAAAGGTATTTTATGCGAAAGAAAATCTTATTTCCACACAAAAATCTTTTTTAAAATACATTACATTGACGTAATAAAATATGTTTTTTTTGACTGAGGGAATAAATTAAATATGATTGAAATTATAATTTTTTTTAATTTTTTATATTTTTAAATAATAACATACATATAAGAATTTTTACTTATTTAAATATTAGCTAGGAAGATAATTAGTAAGTAGAATATTGAATATAAATATAATTTCTAATCATTTCTCAAAAGAGTAGAATTGTCTTTTTTGGCAAATTTTCCTTAAAAGGGTAAATTACTGAATTCACGCCCATTACTATTTAATTGCTTTTAAAATCACACAATTGCAGTTTATTATTTTAGCACCCTTTCCCTTCGAGGTGGAGCCTTCTCCCCTTTTATATATTAATAATAGGTATAATAGGTATGCTATTTATTTATTATTTTATTTACAAAATGTATAATATTAACAAATATGAAATTATTTAAGATGAAACAATGTATATATTAACTGAGAGATCTTAATTCTTAAGTAATTCGAGTACTAAAAATAGTGTGAATATCGTATTTTGTCCGACCAATAATAATTTTTTTTCTTTTAAAAAAAAAGATTTTGAACCATAAAAAAAAAATTTTAAGACTTGTATTTGTCATATGGTGTAAAATATTTTTTTCAGTAAAATACAAAAAAATATGTTCTGTTATATAAAATACAAAAATATATGTAGTTATTTTTTTAGCTCAGCCCAACATTCTTTCAAAGGCTTTATTGGACATCAGAAGAGGAAGAGGAGGATGATTAAAGCTACATAATACTCCACTTAGCAAGTCGTCACCAACCAAATCATCCGAGATCATCATAAAAATTGAGTGGAACAGCACCAAAGGCAAAACAAAATGTAGTGGACAGCAAAGAAGATCATCCACTTGAAATAGGAAATCCAACGAAGATAAGAAAAGCATTGAATCTGTCACAGAAGAAAATATATATCAAGTGAAGAATGAGCTGTAAAGTATGGATGCACAATCATAAAGAACATCTTTTGCACATTATAAAATCAGAAGAGCACTGAAGAAGAGGCTTCTCTTTGAAAGGAGAAAAATTTTTAACACAAAAGGAGATATATTCTGGGAAAAAAAAAGCATAGCAGAGTGAGCAAGTCAAGAAAGAAGAAAATACCTGGAAGAGAACCATTGTCCAGACAAAAGAAGAATTGGAGCAGTCAACATTAGGTATAATGCACATGTTGAAGTCAGTTTTCTTTGTATCATTTCTTTCATATCATGTAATATGCATGTCTTTAAATCAAAATATTATGCCGACTCACAAAGATAAAAAAAAAATTGTTTCCTACCTGTGTATGACAATGGAAGTTATCTTCAATATATTGTACCTTTTTTGCTAACTTTTCGGATAAAATAGATAAAAAAGAAGATTCTAATGAAGAAAAATAATGTGCAGAAGAGAAATTAATATAATGAAATGTGAGAGACAAAATTCTTGTTTTCTGAGTGTTGGGTGCTAATGCATTCAGTAGGTATTAAATGGGTATGAGCTATGTTAGTAAGTTTGTATATATTTTATTATTATCATTGTTATTATTCCTTTCATAACTTATTACTTGTGCAAGGTTACTTTTTGAGCCTTCCTAAAAATATGTATACCATCTGATGATTGGTTTACCTTTTATTATATTTAATTATTTTTGTTTTGGTTTTGTTTTGAATTTTATCTTTGTGTATTCCATTTTTAATTTTTTTTTAATTGAAAGTATGTGCATAGCATTGGAACTTGATAAAGTAATGCATGCCATGTGATTCTTTAGTTTCTATTATATTTTACTTTTTTTTTGTGCAACCGTTTGAAAATTTTTTTAAAGAAAAAAAATAATAAAAAAATGTAAGTTTTTTTATTCGTATATTTTGTGTGTTTTCTTTTTACTTCTTATTCTTATTGACAATAGTATGTTTAGGAGATTTCTTTACAAATAAATACTATTTAAATTATAATAATTCGCATAATATATTCTAAGGTAACCGTTATAACGGATGTGTTAAGGGTGTAGTGGAATTAAGTTTTCACCCTTTCTTACGCATAATCAGACTCCCGAACTCAAGATATCTTTAAAAGATCAGTTTTCACAAATCCAAGGTTTTATCCGATTTTTCCATAATAAAATTGGTGGCGACTCCATGATTCAATTCTTTTTCAAAATTTTTCGGTCGCATTCTCGTCGCAAGGTAGTCCGTTTCGGACACGTAGCGACAAATAGTAAAAGGCATAATTATTTCATAGATATATACATATTAAGGATATTATAGTTTATACCACTAAACTTCTTTCCAATCCTGTTATATAAAGTAGTAGTGGTAAAGATTTTCTCTTATGGCTTCAAATTCAATGACTATGATGAATTTAGGAAAAGTGTTGTGCATGGCGTTTCCATGACATTTCAATTAATAGTTTTTTTCTCCAATTTTTTTTCTCTTTTACCTTTTTAACATATATAAAATTTTTGGAACTGCTGAAAAATTATGCTACATTCAATTTATTCTTGAGATAATTATTGAGGTGATACATATATAAATTGTGAAATATTATTTATGATTCCGTAGGTTTACAAGCTTACAAGTTGTTGCATTGGTTAGTTGCACTATTTTTTATGAATAAATTTGTGACTAATAAGTAATAATAAAGATATTATTAGTATCAACTATAAGATAATACAGTGAATTATATTATAGTTTAACTTGGTCAAGCAAGACGACTTATATTAATAATTAAGACCATGCAAATCAATTAATTTAGAGCAGACTCATCATCATATGTTGTGGTAGTCTGGTAGATAGGAGAATGAAGTGAATTAAGTCTCCATTGTAATCCACCAAACTCCATACAAATAATAGAGTCAAACTATCACATAGTCGTATATGACTACTGATATTTTTATGAAAATGATACCATCACTTATTATGTATAATACAATGAATGCCACACTGTACTAATTAATAAATAATACACAAACATTTTTATTTTACTTCAAAGACGTACGATTAATATTTCAACATCGACATGAATATAATGGTAATAAACTAATTTTGATAAAGCACGCACGTGATGCCCATCTACCTACAAAACCTAGAATAATATTGGGATCAACATGGAAGATTAAGAAAATAAATCTTACTTAACTAATTAAGTGGTTAATCTGATAAGCTAAGAAAGTGACCACACTTAATCAAATTGGACTTTGACTCTACGAGAGTAGTCCGTTATAAATTATTTTACCAAGAGTTAATCCATAGTTAAAATACGAAGTCACAAGTAATTTAATTAAAAACCATTTTTTTAAGTAATTAATCAAATCAATCCTTGAACTTGAAAACTTTATTCTTTAAATTTTAAAATAAAAAGTCTTGGAGTCAACATTAAGAAATTATTAGCAAGCTAATAATCAAGTTATCATCCAAAATTAAAAAAGATAATAATAATAAATATAACACAAAACAACTACAATTTAAAAAATGTATGATATCAAATAAAAAATAGTAAATAAAAGAAAAAGAATTAAAAAAAATAATAAGAACCACGTAAATAAAATACTAATATATTTAAAGAGTAAAATTGACAAGAAAAAAGATAAATTTTAAAAGTTACAACTTATTACTTCCTAATTTGAGTATCAAATTACATCCTCATTTATAAAAAAAAAAATAATTCTAGATGTACACCTATTTTATCTAATTAAGTTCAATCAAATTATTTATTCTATATAAAAAATAAATTTATTTTCATATCAAATAATAAAAAACTTGTTTTATATTATTTTTGTACTATTTAATATTAAAATATTTTTTATTTGACATAAATTAAAATAATTTGATTAAATTTAATTAAATAAATTAGATGTATATTTATTCTTACCAAAAAATAGCCAAATAATAAATAGAAGCGTTAAAAAAAAATATAAACGTACTTTTTATGTTTTAATCATTAAACCAAAACAGTGGATAAGTTCACGCCTTCTAAGGCTAATAATTTTGGTGACTGCTGAGCAATCTTAGTAAAATCAAAGAAATTAAAAGCTATTCAATATAAGGAGGACTACCGAGTAATTAAATGATTAATAGTACAAAAACCTAGATTTCACAACTCACAAGGCGGTTGTTGCTATTGTCTTCATATATCTCTCCCGCTGTTGTCACTCTGCTATGTATCTCTCCTGCTTGTTACTCTGCTACCCATTTATTGTCTTTTACTGACGGAGAGATCAATGCAATAGGAAAACAATATAAAAAAAAAAAGCATAAAAAATAAAGGATGAGAAGCGAGAAAGAATAGTAATCAGAGCTATCAGAATATTAATCTAATAGAATGAAGAATATATGTATGAATTTTTTTTTTCAAAGATAGTAATAAAAATTTATATATGAAATGTTTTACATTTTAAAATTGAGATTCAATTTGTATAAAAAGGAAAAGATACTTTATTTTTTTAATTTTATTCTTTACATAAAAATTTAATTTTCATAAATCTTAGTTGATATAAAAAAGTTTTACACGTTATATAATGCCAGAGTAACTAATTTTAAAATTCACTTCCTAAAAAATTAACTAAACACATAATTTTGATTGGATGAATCTATAGAACTTTTACATAATTAGGGTAACAAAATTAAATTCCTTCATCGGAAACACTCAAGAAAATACCTAAAATTAAGTATAACATATCTAATTAATAACTAGTGTATTAAATATATTTAGGGTAACATTACATGTATATGTGCATCTATTTCAACATAAATAATTTATATTTTTCTTTTGATGTGATTCAAATTTTTTTTCTTGAATTTATTACTTCTGTACTCAAAATTTCTATACTAGACTTCAACATTTTTATTCTTAGCGCATAACTTTATTAGAAATGAAAATACATGGATTAATTTATGAATATGCATTTATTCTTATATTTATTTGACATTAAAATTATTTTTTATTTAACACAAAAATAAATAATTTAGTTGGATAAAATAAATATATATAATATATTTTTTTTATGTCTAAGAAAATAGATATATATTAGTACAACAAACCTATGGAACTAATATTAGGGAGCTCTTAGGAAATCAATAATTAAGTTATTATCTAAAATTTAAAAAATTTAACATCCAAAATTGAATAAACATTATCATCCAAACAAAATATGAATTATCATCCGTAACACATCTACTATTACCATCGAGTACATTAGTTCTCAAATATATTGACTCCCAAAATATCATTACTAATTTACTACTATATACTAAAAGAAAAAAATTTGAGAGTCAATATGTTATGATCAATAGAAAGCCATCACATAATACGGATGATAACTCATATAAATTATGACTAATAAAAAGCCAACACATAGTTACAGATGATAACTCATATAAATTTTTAAATGACTCTCTAACGTTGGTTTCTTAGCATTATTCATACTTAAAAAAATAAATAATAGATAGTTGAAAGGATACTAAATTATTTTTTTAAAAAAAAAGGTAAACATAAAAGATGATAAGTTTCTCCATTATTAAGAGAGTGATATCACCTAAGAGAAATTTTCTCCTCACGCTTCCAAGTTTATAATCTAATATATTTTGCAGCAGCCCATTTATCTTTGCAGAGTCAAACTAAAACAATTATAAACAATAACCGAGTCAAAGAACATCGTTTTCGGAGTATTGCTGACAATTAGAAACCTCATATATCTAACGAGTTTACTATAATTTGATTTGAGAACATCGTTTTAGATTTTAGAAGTTAACTAATTAACAATACTTGTCGCTATCACTACACCTTGACTTGAACATCGTTTTTGAAGTTATATAATAAATAATAACTATTAGTATTACAATTTGAGTTTAGCACGTCATTTTTTACACACATGTTCCAATATTTTCCATTTAATTTCAGAAATGCCCCTAGTCTCATGCATATAAATTCCCCCCTCACCCAACCGAAGTCTTCATTCGATCTTAGCTTCAAAATATATATAGCTTTGTGATCTCAAGGAACATACAGCTCCTTTGTGATCTCAAAGACCACATAACTCAGAAAAGATGGTGAATGTGAGTGACATTCGCAAGGTTCAAAGGGCAGAAGGCCCTGCAACCATTTTGGCTATTGGAACAGCAAATCCACCAGACGTTATTGAGCAGAGCACATATCCTGATTGGTATTTTAGAATCACCAATGCCGAGCACATGACTGACCTCAAGAAGAAATTCCAACGTATTTGTATGTATTCTTTTAATTTGTTTTCATTCAATTTATGTTATTTTCATCACTCTAATTGAATATGAATTTCAATTTATTATTTCAGGCGACAAGACAATGATTCAAAAGAGACATTTTTATTTAACAGAAGAGAGATTGAAGGAAAATCCTAACATATGTGATTACAGAGGATCGTCGTTGGATGCGAGAGAAGACATGATGCTTGCCGAGGTACCACGTCTCGGAAAAGAGGCTTCACTGAAAGCCATCAAGGAATGGGGTCAGCCAAAGTCAAAGATCACACATATGATCTTCTGCACCACCAGCGGTGTTTCCTTACCCGGTGTGGATTACCAATGTGCTGTACTCTTAGGTCTCGACCCATGCGTCAAGAGGTACATGATGTACCACCAAGGCTGCTTTGCCGGCGGCACCATGCTTCGTTTGGCTAAAGATTTAGCTGAGAACAACAAGGGTGCTCGTGTTCTCATTGTTTGTTCTGAGGTTACTGCTGTTACTTTCCGTGGTCCTAATGAGAATGACATGGATAGTCTTGTTGGTCAATCTCTCTTTGCCGATGGAGCTGCTGCCATTATCGTTGGTTCTGATCCTGATCTGAAGATTGAGAAGCCTCTCTATGAGCTTGTTTGGACTTCTCAGAAGATGGTACCTAACACGCATGACGCAATCGGCGGTAAACTTCGCGAAGTTGGGCTTACATTCTATCTTAACAAGAGTGTTCCTGATATTATTTCTCAGAACATCAACGACGCACTCAATGTCGCTTTTGATCCATTAGGTATTTCTGATTATAACTCCTTGTTTTGGATTGCACACCCTGGTGGCCCTGCAATTATTGACCAGGTTGAACAGAAGCTCAACTTAAAGCCGGAGAAGATGAAAGCCACCAGAGAAGTGCTTAGAGATAATGGTAACATGTCAAGTGCATGTGTTTTCTTCATCTTGGATTTAATGAGAAAGAAGTCACTTGAAGGAGGGCTTCAGACCACCGGTGAAGGACTTGAATGGGGTGTACTTTTTGGTTTTGGTCCTGGTCTTACTATTGAAACCGTTGTTCTCCACAGCGTCGCTATCTAAGAAGAAACGCAGCAAAATTCGCATGCCGTGCTTAATTAATTATACATTTTGCATTCGTAAGATTGTTTTATTTATCTTTCAATAAATGTCTTTTGCTCAAAATAAACAATAAGATAGAGCAGCGAAAACTCAGATAAAGATGTCTAAAGTTGTTTTTAAATGCGAAGTTTAATCTTAAAATCGGTGTTGTTAAACACAAACCGATATTTGAGATTATATCTTTGTGTGAAAACAATTATAAACACTCTTTATATGAGATTTCATCTAAAATAAAGTCAAGTATGAAAGTTTGAGACTGAATAATATTATGTATGTAATTTTTTTTTATTATGGAGTGTTTGACAAATAATCTCGAATAATTATATAATAATGTGACAATGCAAGATTCAATTTAATTGTGCTGTGTACTGCTTCCCAGCCATAACTTTGACTTACAAGCAATACGTAGCTAGTTTGTTTTATAGCCTTTTCCCCCCCTAATTTCTCACGCTATTCCAATATATAGATGTAAAATGGAATTTAAATATCGACATTTATTTAAGTAAATATCTACAAAATCCTTTTTCCCCTTACATTAAGAAAAAAATAAAAATTATGTATCTCCATCATCAATTTTTACAAAATGTATTCCACTCTTTTTTATCTATTATTTTGACTAATTACACATGTATTATTAAAAAAAAAAAAAAGCTGAAGAAAAAGAATAGTTTAATTAGTGTACATAGACCTAATTAACTATCCACAACTTACTCATTTTTCTTAGTTGGAGGCTACGTTGAAAAAATCACCAACAACTTTGATGTGTATATATATATTCAGTCACCTCTCTTGACACAAATCTTTTCTTCTGCATGCATGATGTGCTTGGAATTTTTGTTTGGCTTTCTTTTCTTTCTTCCAAATAGTTGTTCTGTTTGACAATTTTTGGGCAAAATTCCAAAAACACAAAATTCTGTTATAAAATTGAAGCTATAGTCGAAGCTATAGTAGAACTAAAGCTATATAAAAGACAATATAAGAAAAGGAAGAGAGAGAAAGCTGTAGAGAGCAAGTATTAGAAATTCTTATTGATTTCTGGATATGAAAAACTTATGAAATCATAGCCCTATTTATAGTA